>WEIT01010404.1:620430-635918 GCA_013389985.1 Dryoscopus gambensis | reverse complement strand
GTTCAGGGTTTGGGGGGCTGGAGCGCTGAGGTGATGCAGGGAAGGGTTGGAGGCTCAGGGTTTGGGGTCTCTGTGGGGGCTTCGGGGCAGTGTAGGGGGTTTATAGGAGGGCTGGGGTGCTGTGCAGTGGGGTCTGGTTCCTCCCTGGGGGAAGTGTTGGGCCCACAGCAGGGGAGCAGGGGGAGAGCTGAGTGAGGCCCATGGGGTGTAAGGAGTGAGCCGTGTGGTGGGGAGGGTCTGCAGGGCCAACCCCAGGGCCAACAGCCTGACCAGGACTTTGTTTTTGCTGTGAATGTCCCAAAACTTTGTGTGTCACAGGGTTTCCTACCGAGGCTCGGCCCCAGAGAAGCCACAGCCCTGTGTGGTGACAGGGGTGGGACTCGGTGCTTCCATCCCTGAGGGGAGGGAGGACCAGGTGAGTCGTGGGAGCCCCGTGTGTCCCTCCTGGGCAGGGGTTCGGGGTCTGTGGGCTGGGGAAGGGCTGCTGGGTGGTACCAGCCAGCCTCACCCGTGCCCAAGAGCAGCTCCCAGGTGGGCTCCGTGCTGGGCCTCACCTGTGCAGTAACAGGTGTGAACATTCATGAAGCATTTTGATGGTCATGTATGATACTGCATACAACAGCTGCACCCCTAATCCATGGAAAAACGGGGGTTAGATTGGAGTTTTTAATGTACACTAAGCCTTCTTTTGAGCATGTTTTGCAAAATGGAACTCTCTCAGGTATGGAAATTAGAACCTGGGTACTTGATTTATCACTAGATACTGTTTGAGTTGCAACTTTGTTCCCCACGTAGCAGGGAATAGTGATAAGGTGGTTTCTGCACTTGAGCAAATGTAAAGATTTGTTGGAAGTTGTGCACTTTGCTCTCTTGTTCCATGTTCTCCTGCAGCGGGGGGTTCACCTGGGGACAGCTCAGGGGACTGTGTGCCCTGGCAAGCGTGGGAAGGGAGAGGGAAAGGGGAGGCCTGTGCTGGGAACCTGGCACCACAGTGATCCCGGCTTCTGGCAAAAATTCCTTGCCCAAATAAGAAGTCCTTTTCCTGTTGTTGCTCTGGGATTGGTGATCTGTGCTTTTGGAAGTGCTCGTGGTAGAGATGCTTTTGGGAAGGGTTTTAGGGAGAGCTGGGGGTGGGATGATGCCTCAGTTAACACTGATCCAGAGGATGGGTCTGTGTAGGACAGGGGGCTCTGGTTTTAGCTGCATTCCTGGGTGAACATCTTGGTTATTTCTTTTCAGGTGGCTGGACCAAGGGCTGGTTGTGCAGGATGGTGAGAGCTGTTTGGCTATACCTGTGTGGTATTTTGGGTTGTCAGAGAATCATAGAAGGGTTTGGGCTGGAAGGGACCATAAAGAAAATCTCCTTCCAACCCCTGCCACGGGCAGGGACACCTTCCACTGTCCCAGGTTGCCCCAAGCCCCGTCCAACCTGGCCTTGAACACGGCCAGGGATGGGGCAGCCATAGCTTCTCTGGGCACCCTGTGCCAGGGCCTCGCCAAGCTAATTCCCTAAATACCCCACCTAACCCTTCCCTCTGCCTGTTGAAACCATTCCCTCTTGGCCTGGCACTACATGCAATTGTGAAAAGTCCCCCTCCAGCTTTCCTGTAGGTTATAGAAGGCAGTTTTGTCTTATTGGATGGTGAACATGAATAAAATCCGTTTCTCAAAGTTGACTTTCTTTCTTTCTTTTTGTCACAGTTTTGTGCACGGACAAAGTGGGGAGGTGTTTAACTGCTGCAGGTGGCTGTGCAGGCAGGCAGAGAACTGACACCGGGGCTGTCGCACCCTGCAGGTGTCACACCCAGCCCTGCCTGGGGAGCTGCAGGGCAATCAGATGCTGAATTGAGCTCAGCAGTGCTGTGGGATTTGGGAGCAGCTCGGTGTGCCAAGCTCCCACCTCCACTAGAGGGTGTGGAGCTCCGCAGAATCCTTTGTTTTCACGGAAATGGGAAAGCTGGGAGCCTTTCTGTGATCGGATGCGCAGGAAGCCAGGCCATGGCGGGATTACATGGTCGGGAGATCCGTGCTCTGTGCCCTGGCAGCAGCCCAGGCTGCTCGTGCATTAGACAACTGCCAGGCGGGCTCGGAGCATTCCAGGGGATGGCCCTGGCCAGCCGGCAGCCGGGAGGAGCAGCTGCGGTGTGCAGGGGAGGCAGCTCTGCGGAGGGTGTGATCAGGTAGCGGCCACCTCTGGCCGAGGTTGCTTGGAGGAATAACTTACATATGCCAAACTTTCCCTCTCGTTCTGCTTGGGGAGCAAAATGTAACTAAACAGCAGGGACAAATGTTTCACTTGCACAAGGGCCTGGCTCCTGGATTTCCCTTCCTAGAGGGAATTTCCACTCGGCCTGCAACATTTCCAAGCCAAGCCCAAGACCAGTGTGCTGTGAAATTCCATAAGCCTGGGCTGCTTGCTGGGCTGTGTGCGCTCTCTGTGCTTGTAGGATGTACTGGAGAGGCTGCTCAGCTCACGGTGGCCACGTTGGCTCCTTGGCCAGGAATAGGATTTCTTCCTTGCTAAATTCTGCCTCCAAGTGTCTCGTTAAGAATGAATTCCTGAGCAGAACTGGAGCCAGCAGTGCTGCCTTTGCTCCAGCACTCGGTGCCTGCGGGAGCAGCCAGAGCAGAGCTGGGTGTCTGGGTGAGGAGGTGATGTGGAGGAACACAGCTCCTCTCCACCTGCTGGTACCGTGTGGGTCTGCAGACATTTCAGAGTTGGATCCGTCTGGGAGGGGAGCAGCTCCACAGGCGGGTGGGATGTGCAGCTCTCTGGGGTCAGGAGGGCCTGAGGCCTCCATGTCCTGCCAGTCAGAGCCCTGGGCATGGGGAGAGCTAAGTGGCCTCTCCAGGGACCTTCTTGAAAGAATCCCATGGGAATGTGCCCTAGAGGGAAGAGGGGTGCTAGAGAGCTGGGTAATAATATCCAAGGATCACTTTTTCCAGACTCAATAACATCCCTATGGGCAAGGAATGGAGCAAAAGGTGCAGGAGAGCTGCAGGGATGGACATGGAACTCTGTCAGGAGAGAGAGTGAGCTGGAAGAAGGGACAGTCCACCCAGGATGAATATAGAGATGGTGTCAGAGTGCGCTGTGCTTTGCTCATGCATGGCCAGGAGTGCTGATGGGAGGGAGGTCAGGGACTATGTCCCCTGGTGCCAGATCCTGGTCCAGAGCCAGCTGTGGAGCAGCAGTAACACCGGCCAAACAAACCCTCCATCAGCTGAGCATGATATGGATATTTATGTGTGTAACGAGGAAGGAGGCAGAGGTGCTTGCATAGGCACCCGTGTTTTACCTCAACTGCAGCCAGGCCAAGTCCTGAGCACTGGGGCTGCGCTGGGATCAGGTCCTGTGTGGGGAGATGCCCAGGCTGTGGAGAACAGAAGCTGGGGGCAGCTGCCAAGGTGGGGCAGGTTTGTGAGCAACGAGGGAACTTCTTTGTCCTCCAAAGCACAGCTCAGAGAGGGCCTGGCTGTGCCTGTGGTGTCTCCCCTCACATTAAGCCCAGCCCTGCTCCAAGGCTGCCTTCTGCTCTCCCCTGCTCTGCTCCTGGTTTGTGCTGAGGCAGGAAGAGCTCTGAGCTCTGTCCCTGGCTGGACCTCGAGCTGGGGCAGCAATCAGCTCACACTGCATTATGTAAGGGTTTGAACTTTGCCTTGTTGGATGCGGAAATGTCTGGACTGCTCTGATCTCTGCAGGAATTGCGAGTGTGGAGATTTGGGGCTGTGGCCACTTCTGCTGGGTAAACAGCCAGAGAACTGCCTGTTTGCCACCTTTCCTCTCCCTCCACCAGCCACTGAAGCTGCTCTGGCAGCTCTCTTGGAGTGTGACACCTGGGAATAGCGCTGGCAACCAGCAGGGCAGCCCAGACCCTTCCCCTCGGCACGGCTCAGCCTTGGTGAAGGCTCACCTCTGCTAAGAGGCTGCTTTTATCTGTTCCCTCGGGAGCTGTTTTTAGGTCTGGCTGTAGCACTGCTCTTCCTTCAGCAGCAGCTGAAGTCCTTTGGGCACAGGCTGCAGGAAAGACACGTCTGGTGTCTCACTGCCCTGACCCTGGGGAAGGACGAGGTTGGGCTGGGCACAGCTTGAGCATCCTTGGAGCTCACAGCCCACACCAGAGCCAGGATTGCAGGGCAAGAGATGATGCCAATCATTCTGCTGTGATGATGAAGGGAGGGGGCAATCAAAGAAAGCTTAAAAATATATTTATTTTTAAGCCACAGCTAAGAAATCTGCCATGGCTCCAAGTTGGACCTTGCAGCCAGAGGTGAGCAGGCTTAATTTGACAGCTATTTCTTAAATATTTTAAAAGCTGCCTGGAATAAACTGAATGCTTCCGAGTAGTGACCTAAATTCCACTTGCTGTAATTTCATTAGAAAGTGGATTTGTGTGCCTGCCAGGCTGTTTTGCAGCTTCATTGATCTGCCCAAACCATGTGCTGTGCAAGTGCCTTCCTCAGCAGATTTTTAAAGAGCTCACTGCTGCATGCTGCCAGCCCAGAATGTGACTCGTTTTCTTCCTTTTTTCTCTTCTTCCTCTTTTTTTTTTTGTTTCCTGGTGCAAATGCATCATTTGTTTACTAATCACGTCGCATCATTAGCTGCACAGAGTCATCCCACCGGCTGCGTGGGCACAGAGGGAGCAGCTGGGAAGGAAAATGTCACTGTCTTCAGCTCCCTTGATGTGCTTTGCTCCCAAATCCCCATCCCACGCCATGAAGGCCGAAAACTTTCGCAACCCTGGGAGCTGCCAGCAGCTCTCTGCTCTCCAGCACTGTCACCTGTGGTTCTGACACCGCCTGGAAAAAGCCTCCTCCCCTCCTGCTGTCCCCAAAGTGCTGCCTATCCCTGTGCAACCACGGCTTTGGATCTTGTGGAGAGGTGTGATGGTAGCACAGATGGCACAGACTGAGCCTTACCAGGGAAAGTAGCCTGAGGAGATGTGGGACTGTCACACCTGTGGATGCAGGAGCAACATGCACCTCCCCAGGCCTGAGCAGGGTCACACAGGTGATGCCACACCTGTGGATGCAGGAGCAACATGCACCTCCCCAGGCCTGAGCAGGGTCACACAGGTGATGCCGAGTTCCCTTCCTGTGGCAGTGTGTTTGCAGCCCACCTGCCGGGGTTAAAGGGAGGGGAGGGGGGCTCTGTGCAGCACCACAGCTGTCTCTGGTTTCTCTCCTGCAGAGGGGGGATTCAGCTCCTGTGTTGTCAGACATGGAACAATTGCTTGGTTGGGCTGAATTACTGGGTGAGGGGAAGGTGTGTCCCTGTAGCCCTGAGGTTGGCTACCCAGTCCTGCCTGCCCCATGGGAGCCCTATTCTGGGGCTGTCCCTGTGCCCCTGGCACTTCTGCTCCTGTGGGGACCCCCAGCCTGGCAAAAGACTACATGACAGTATGAAACCCAAGTTTGGGAAGCCCCATGGCCTTGCTGTGGTTCGGGGGGATCGGACACCCTGGGCACTGTACGTGGAGCAGGCAGACTGTGCTGGAAATAAAGGCCTAAGCCATAACCCCATCCTTTAGGAATGAAGTGCTGGCACCTGACAGGACCTCTGACAGCTCTTCCCAGTTCACAGCGCGAGGCAGAGCTGGCTTTTGTAGAGGAGCTTTCCTGCCTGAGGACAGTCCCAGCACTGCCAGGCTGGCATGGAAAACAGACAGCCCTGGCAGCAAGCCCAGGGGTGGGTTTGGGCCAGGAGGGCACGCTCATGTTGAAGGGATGTCTAAGGGGATTGGTTATCATAGAAATGGTCTCCAAAGGGTGAGATTACAGAACATGGGTTTCCCTCAGCTGTCTCCAAACACCGAGCCTACGCAGCTGGGAATATGGGAGGGACTGGAAATATCCCAAACCCACCGAGAGGGGTGTCTGGTGTCAAGGACGGAGGTTGGAGAGAAATATCCCCCTCTTCCAACCACTGCCTATGACTGAACATTGTGAAGAGACGTCTGGAGGCGGGTTTGGTGCTCCTCTTGCTGTGTGGTTGACGAAAGTGGGAAGAAATCCCTGTCTTGGAGCAGTGGAACACGGGACTGTCATGCCTCCTGATGAGGAAGGGGCTTTCTTGGGCTGAGTTGTGGCATCCAAGCAGCAGCAGCCTTTCCACTGCCTTCCCTTCCCCTTTGGCTGCCAGCACAGGGGATGCTGAGTGCCGGGATCCTGGCTGTCCTCTGCTCTGGGAGAGGTGCTGCTTCACCTCTGCTGTTACAACCATGATTCATTTTGAGAACTTAAACCTGTGAGGTCTGACAAAGACCCCACAGCCTGGGCCAGCAATATGGGCTGTCCTGGGGACAGGGCCTTGCTGGCTGTCAGCATCCAGACTAGGGCTAAATTAATTTCCCATAAATCTGACATGCTCTGCCAGTTTCCTGGGTTCTCAGCATCTCTGACGGAGTTGCCTATTATTTATTTCCCTGAGGTCTTCGATGTACACTAGGTTTTGCAGAGGTGATGACCCACATCCCATCAGCACCCAGAGCCTTTCCTTATTCTGGCTCTTGATGAGGGGTGTCTCTTGTGGCCCCAGGTGGCTTCAGATGTCCCCAAGCCTCATCTGTCCCCAGCAGCAGGAAAGGCAGGGAGGAAGGAGAGTTGGAGGCAACAAGCCTCCTGGCTCTGTCCTGCTTTGGTTTGGGGCAGTGTGGGTGGCTCTGCAAGCGCCCCGTCCCTGCCTGGCAGAGAGGCACCGGGACTGTGCCAGCCTGGCTGGGACTGGGCGCTGGGATGGCACCGAGAGCTTCCCTGCCTCGGTTCCCTGCCCAGCGCAGTGAGGCTGGAGCAAGTGCAGCTGCGCTTGTGAGTGCTGAGCAAAGGGCTGGTCAGGCTGGAGCTGCCAGGGACAGTCACATTTAAGAGTTGGGAGTGTCACCAAAGCAGCAGTTTCTCTCTGCAACCCTTGGGAGCTTAAGTGAAAAATAAAACTTCTGTCTATCTCCTTCCTTGTGCTTTCTCATCTCCACCAACGGAGCTGAAGATGGGAGAGGATTTTTTCCCTATATTTAGCTTTGGAGAAATTGCTATAACTAATCGGCTTTAGGATTCTGCGTTCTCTCTTTTATTTTATCTTTTCCTGTCACTAAGACCTTGTCATGTGGCTGTGGACTGCAATTCTCTGGCTCTCTGGTTGCTGGGCTTTCATGGAGTCAATTATTAACCCATAAAAATAACACCTCCAGCTGTTCCATTTGCAGCTGCCAGGCTGGAGTCTAATTATGGGGCCTTGGATCCCAAATCCTGCTTTGCATGTAAAAGTGCCAGTGAATAGGAAGAGGCAGAGGAGATGGCAATGCAGAAAAGGAATGTGGTTTGGGGTCTATTTTTAGCCTTTTCAAGCCAAATGTAAAAAGACCCTTAGGCTGCTTGTGTCCTGCTGAATGTGATCACATGCACAATATTATTCCCATGGCACAGCGCAGCAGCCAGGGTGGGTTGGGGGTTATTTTTGGCATTTAGCTTGCCCACACTGCAAACCTCCTTCTGGGTTAGTTTGCACAGGGCCGTGTTGTGGCTCACCTCCATGTGCTAATGGGTTTATTGCAATCAGCTCCAGTTGTCTCTGTGTTCCTGAACGTGCCAGTGCAGTGGTGGGGAGGGCAGGCACCCAGCTGCTCACCCAGTGCATCACACAGAGTGGTTGGTGGTAAAGGGGTGCTCAGCCTCCCTCCAAAAATCTTTTCCTGATGGCTGTGATACAAAATTAATTTAGCTGGGGCTCTGGTGGATAGGTGATGATCTCCCTCCTATATCATCCTGTCTGTCGTGCACCCCCATCTGCTTGCCAAGCTGGATGTTGTCTCTGGGTGAACTGCTGGGCAGATTTGTCCTCTGCTTCTCTGGAGCCTCTGCTGGGCTGGTTCTGCCTCAACTCCCACCACTGCCATATTCACCTGCCTCTTGCCTCCTCCTGGGTGCTCAAGACCACTCTCTTTTCTTGTTCCCCACAGAAGTGGTGCAGCAAAGGCCCACAAGGGCCCAGGTACATGGGGAGTGTTGGGGATGGGGCACAAAGAAAGCACTGGGCTCATTTCCAGTCTCTGTCCAGGGAGCTGTCCTGGGCATGTCAGTGCTTTCCATCACTGGGCTCTTGTTTAATTCAGACTCAGCCTGGCTGTGACCAGAAGTCACATTAGTTCATTAGTTAATTTAAATATTTAGTAGTCACACATTAGTCTGTAGCCACCAGCTTGAAACCATGACTGCAAATAGGCTTCCAGTGCTGGAGACCATCCCCTTTGTCAAAACAAGTTATTTGGAGACTGATACTGCCCTCAGAAAAAACTCAACACATCCCACTTGCTCAGGGGTTGTAGAGCCACCCCTGTGGCAATTCCACCTCTTCCTTGTCTGCTCAGGCTCCCCCTGGCAAGCACTAGAGCCAGGAGGCATTAAATATCTTCTCTCTCATCCCTTGGGTGATGGACCCACACTCAGAGGGTGTCCCTTCAGTGGAGCTCTGCTACCAGTTCACTCATGCAGGGACAGAGGATGCTATCAATCCACGCAGTCTTGCCTGGCAAAGAGATTGCAAACGTGGCTTTCCATCATGTACTACATTAGCCAAATTAATTCCAGGACTGACAGCGAGCGGTGCTCGAGGCCGAGACAGATTAATGCTGCAGCCGTGTCAGAATCAGCAGAGCTGCTGCTTGCACTGTGCCAGCTCCCTGGCTGCAGCCAGCCCTCTGCTCAGCCGTGCCCTCCGCCTCACACCTCTCCGGAGTGCTGAACTCTGCAATCACTAACACAGACAATTCAATTGGAAGGAACATCTGTCTCAGAATTGTGCTCCCATTCAGGCTGCCGCCGCTGCGACAGGGTGACATTTTTCACGCGTCTTGCCTGCTTTCTTTAATCTCCTAAACACAGGCACGCCTGTGGAGCACAGGAAGGTTCCTCCCCCGTGAGAAGGAGAAAGAAATTAGCCAGCAGATCGAGCGTGTACAGCAAATAATGAGATTGCCTTGGATACAGGAGCGGAATTCATGCAAAGAATGATGCTGATTGGAGACGATAAGCGGCATTTTGGGGGTCTGCAAACAGCGTCACGAAACTTGCGTTTCTCAAGTTCTGAGACACGCGTGGATGAAGGCTGCCAGCACAGGCCTGATCCACAGACTGTGAGTTAAAAAATAAACCCTGAAATAGCAATACTGGTAGTTATTTTGGTGTGCAAGTGCCTCATAATCCCTCATTTTCCTCCAGGCACAGGAATAAGCTGTACAGACACAGGCACTGTGATGCTGGCAGAGCAGCAGCCACAAAGGCAACTTGTCCTGACAGAGCTCCACTGAAAGGTGCTGTGTTTGCCCAAGGGTGCAGACCCAGCTCTAGTGGAGTCAGTGTGTCCTTTAAAGGGAGATGGATTTGTGCAATACTTTCAATAGTAAGTAATTGTTTCTTATTACTCCTCTCATATAAAAAAAATAATAATTATCAACATGTTAGAGGCAAACAGGGATAAAGTCTCTACCCAGTGAGTGACCCAGCAGCTTGATTCAGTGCTTGTTGAAGCAGCTGAGAGTATTTGTACTGTCAGACTCATTAAAAGAGGCATGGTGAACAGCCTTTGTTTTTATTTTTATAGGAAATTTACTCATCATTTCTGCTGAGCCTTTGGCTGAGACTCCTATTTTTCTAAGGATTGAGTGATCAGATCCTGGCAGTGCTTTAAGTCATTTAAAGAAACAACTGGAAACAGGCTGTTCCCTGTGAGGCAGGTACCAGGCACCTCCCAGGCAGTGGCACACGGACACAAGGGCAGTTTCCAAAGGCAAGTAGGAAAGCTGAGCATTCCCAACAGCCCAGTGAACCCTTCCTTGCTCACAACTCCAGCTCCCTGTACTATGAGCTTGACATCTTCAGCAACAATAAAACACCTCAGCAAATCAGTTATTGTCCAAGTATTTTTCCCTTTATTCCCTTTACCTTTATTTCCTTTACTGGAAGAAAGGTCATGGGGGCGAGTTCTCTTTAGCCAGTGCCACCTCCTGATATCTGAGGGATAAAATAACCTGGTGGGAGCCCCAGAGGGCGTCCCCTGCTCCTCACAGTCCCCCAAGAAAACAGTGCTATCAGGCTTCTAGGTGTTACAAACATCCAACACAGGTATTGGAATAAATGTTGGATCTGATGCTTCATTCAGAATATCCACTCCACCAGCTCCTCACCTTTCATTATCTCTGCACGAGCAGCCCCCCCTGCACCACCTGCTCACTTTTGTTTTAGCATCGCGCGGCTCCTGAGCAGCCACACGGAACTCGAGGCAGGGAGCCTTGGATGGTTACGGGCTTTGCAGGGAGAGCATGGGAGTACGGGCTGGGATGTGTGCCACGCGCTCATCCCGACTCATCTATTTTATGAATCAGGACTCAGTCCTATTTGCTAATGTTTGTCTGCGTAACCTTTGCTGTCAATGGTGCTGGCGCTCTGATGTCAGCTGCTGGACTCCGAGCCCTGGCAGCTGGTGTCCCTGGCCGGCTCCCAGCCTACAATTCAATTTTCCTACCAGTCACTTGAGAAGACAGGAAAAAACATGTTTCTGCATGCTTGTGGCATCAAGACATAAAGGGCTCCAGTCTACAAGGTCATTTATAGCTTTTCTACAGGAAAGTTCAGATAAATCAAATAGTGGTATAAAGTTAATACACCTTCACTTATGGTGCAGTAAATGTCAGTAAACTAAGACTGGTTTAATCCTGACTAAAAATCTCATCACAGAGTTTAACACCTTCTAGCTATTGTACATTACCATCCCCTCTTTGAACACAGGCCGGTCTGGAGATATTTTACCCTTATCCCAATCTTGTGAATAGTGGAAAACTACTGCAGAGCTAAAAGGCAGGAGTGCCTGGGAATAAGGGAACCACCCAGGAAGTGAGGAGCTCTGGTCTCCTTTCTCATTCTCACTTAGTGTGTGACTTTTCCTGTGGCATTTTGTGAGCCTCAGTATTTATACCTGTATATTGGGATTATTAGTGGCTTCCCTGCCGTTATGAAGGGCTTTAAGATCTCCAGAGATACGTGGAAAAATTTTTCCTCCTGTTCACTGTTTCCGCAGTATGGGCTGTCCAGGGAGCTTACAAAAATATGTACAACTGCAATGGATGGGCACATTCAGGTCTGTGTCTGGAGGGCTGAACTTGGGGGTCACAGTTACTTCTAAGAGAAGAGGGGTGAAGGAGTTCACACATCCTCACATCCAGCCTTACCAGTTTGTCTCTCCCTAGACTGACAAGGGGAAGCAAAAATGGTGACACCTAGTGAAATACCTGTGATGCATTAAATAAAAACTGTGTAAACCAGAATCAGTGTCCCCAGGGCACAACTCTGTTCCATCAACTGTTTGTCACTCATCACGCTTAATTATTATTTCCATTATGCTGGCAGTGGTATAATTTGGGACCATTTCCATGGTTTTAACGGTTTAGGAAGCAGGTATTTATTTCAATGCAGCCAGTAGTACATAAAAAATTCCACTGTCTCAGACAGGACTGATTTGTTAGGGAAAGGCTCTTGAAGCACTTCAATGTGTCTGAACTCAAACTCTCCTTTTCCACATATTTTAATAAATGTATGGCTTAGCAGTAAGACCTTGAGTGAACATGTTTTCTCTTGTTATGAACTACTGACAAACTCCTCTCTTTAGTACAACAGCTCTGAAGATGAGACCTGCTGGACAGTAAGAAGACAGAATCGCTTCACTGCCTGGGATGCAAACAAAAGAAACCAGAGCAAGTTCCTGCCTGCTGAAATTCCAGGAGCTTGAGCTGCATTCCAGCATGGCTGAGAGGCGTTTTGAATCTTTTCTCATATGCACCAGCCCTGCACTGCTCCCAAGCAACTGCACTTTCAGTTAGTTATTATTAATAGTAAAGGATTGACTACCAATAGTTCTCATTAATTTCCATGGCAATATTGCCTGAATCAGGATAACAATTGCCTCGAGTTGTGTAACGAAAGTTCATAACGTGAAGGAATGCAATCCAGGGAAAGTGCTCAGATGGAGGGAAGTGACCGACCTTGCGTAACCTCCCTAAGGCCAAACTTCCCTTCATAGCTAGCAGGCTGCATTCCTAATTTTCCAGAAATACGGAACGGTTTGCACTTTCAGCCTGTGTCCTCTGGGCTTCAGTCTCCAGCATGCCTCACAGCTTTCCTGAAACATTTCACCCACACATTTATGCCTTTATATTCCTCCCAGTGATGCATGGCTGGAGCTTCCATAAGAGAAGATGTAACAGGAAAATAAACAATAGCAGAAAAATTTAAACCCATATTACTTTCCTCTTCTTTGTCTATCTTGCTAAGATTGTTGTTTCTGCAGAAAGCAGCCAAGACTATGTTTGATTTAGACATTAAATTAAGTATTTTCACTCTATCAATAAACTCCAAATACCTTTAAAAGTCCAAATAAAGCTTTTCTGGTTACCTGGCCATTTGGTTAAGTAGAATAGTGGCGGTCAGTAAGAATTAAAACATTTCCCAGAATCTAAAGAGGGAAATGTTATGAACAAAGAGGAGTCTGAGTGGGCGTAAATTCCTCTCCCTGCTATGCTGGCAGGATTATATCTCAGGCTTTCAGAGCAGGAAAAGGATGTTGCAGGCATAATGGCAGGGAATATCAATCAGATAACTAAATCTAATTACAGTTAACTAGTTAACTTCAGCTACATGAAGGCAACTGGCCAAGTGCCACAGCAGAAATGAGATTCAGAGGAACAATTTCTCAGTACATTAAGCAACTTCTTGTAAGGACTACTTCAGATCAGACAACAGGCTATGCTTGACTAACTTTAAAAGACACAAGGTTTGTGTAAGAAAGAATGGTAGCTTAATCCCTCATTAGTGGTTACCACAAATTCAGCTTTCCCAGGGAAAGGATTGCATCAAAATGTCAGGATATGACTCTGAATTTTAGTAGATTTATATTCTGAGGGAGTGACCCATGAATAAAAGATATTGTGGGTAAACAAAATGTCTCAGTAGTGTTGTTGAAGACAGCAGAGACATGAGCTCCTAACTTTCAAGTCCTTATTTTAACACAGTTTGTGATACTCTGGTACTGTTAAAAAACACCATTGTATTTCTTGCTTTTAGTATGTCACAGTTAAACCATGCATGGTGTGAGATAGAGCTCTTTGGGGCATCCCAGACTGCAAATACCCTGGGCTAGGTAAGTGCTGCCTGATTATGGGCACACAGGAGAGGCAGAAAGGTGCTCCAGCAGTGACTGAGGCAGGACCCTGCGCTCCCACGGCACCACGGCCCTGGAGCACCGAGTGACTCTGGCACGGCTGTGCTGACTCTGTGCTGTGCCATTGTCCTGAGCTGACCTCACCCCGGATGATGCCTGAAACCCACCCAGAGGCCCCCAGAGCCCTGTGCCGAGGGAGCCATGAGGGGTGTGGGACAACAGGATGCTCAGGAGGCTCAGGGGAGGTACCTGCAGAAGGTGCCATGTCCTGCTGTCTGTATCCTCCTGCACCCGGGATGTGTGTACAAAACTCGGTGTGTGTGCATGGCTGTGAGTGTGTGTACAGGGCTGTGAGTGTGTGTGCATGGCTGTGTGTGTGTGTACAGGGCTGTGTGTGTGTGTGTGTACAGGGCTGTGTGTGTGTGTGCATGGCTGACTGTGTGTGCATGGCTGTGTGTGTGTGTGCATGGCTCTGTGTGTGTGTACAGGGCTGTGTGTGTGTGCATGGCTGTGAGTGTGTGTACAGGGCTGTGTGTGTGTGTGCATGGCTGTGAGTGTGTGTACAGGGCTGTGAGTGTGTGTGCATGGCTGTGTGTGTGTGCATGGCTGTGTGTGTGTGTGCATCGCTGTGTGTGTGTGCATGGCTGTGAGTGTGTGTACAGGGCTGTGTGTGTGTGTGCATGGCTGTGAGTGTGTGTACAGGGCTGTGAGTGTGTGTGCATGGCTGTGTGTGTGTGCATGGCTGTGTGTGTGTGTGCATCGCTGTGTGTGTGTGCATGGCTGTGAGTGTGTGTACAGGGCTGTGTGTGTGTGTGCATGGCTGTGAGTGTGTGTACAGGGCTGTGAGTGTGTGTGCATGGCTGTGTGTGTGTGCATGGCTGTGTGTGTGTGTGCATCGCTGTGTGTGTGTGCATGGCTGTGAGTGTGTGTACAGGGCTGTGTGTGTGTGTGCATGGCTGTGAGTGTGTGTACAGGGCTGTGAGTGTGTGTGCATGGCTGTGTGTGTGTGCATGGCTGTGTGTGTGTGTGCATCGCTGTGTGTGTGTGCATGGCTGTGAGTGTGTGTACAGGGCTGTGAGTGTGTGTGCATGGCTGTGTGTGTGTGCATGGCTGTGTGTGTGTGTGCATCGCTGTGTGTGTGTGCATGGCTGTGAGTGTGTGTACAGGGCTGTGTGTGTGTGTGCATGGCTGTGTGTGTGTGTATGGCTGTGTGTGTGTGTACAGGGCTGTGTGTGTGTGCATGGCTGTGTGTGTGTGTGTGCAGGGCTGTGTGTTTGAGGGGGACTCTGCCCTGCTCAGGTGAGACCCCACCTGTAATACCGTATCCAGCTCTGAGGCTCCTGCACAGGACATGGACACGTTGGAGTGAGGCCAGAGGAGGCACCAAGATGATTGGAGGGCTGGAGCAGTTCTGATATGGGGAAAGGCTGGGAGAATTGGGATTGCTCAGCCTGGAGAAGACTTCGGGGTAGCCTAATTGCAGCCTTCCAGTACAGAATCACAGAATCACAGAATCTGCTGAGTTGGAAGGGACCCATCAGGATCATCGAGTCCAACTCCTGGCCCTGCACAGGACACTCCAAGAGTCCCACCATGTGCCTGAGAGCATTTTCCAAATGCTCCTTGAGCTCAGACGGGCTTGGTGCTGTGACCACCTTCCTGGGCAGCCTGTTCCAGGGCTCAACCACCCTCTGGGTGAAAAACTTGAATCCTCATATCCAACCTAAACCTGCCCTGACTCAGCTTCATGCCATTCCTAAAGGGAGCCTACAAGAAAGATGGGGGGAGAGTCTTTACCAGGGCATGTAGTGACAGGACAAGGGGGAATGGCTTCACACTGACAAGAAAGTAGGCTTAGATTAGTTTAGTCATCATTCCTGGAAGTGTTTAAGAAAAGACTGGATGTGGCAGTTAGCGCCATGGTCTAATTGGCAAGGTGGTGTTAGGTCATAAGTTGGACTTGGTGATCTCAAAGGTCTTTTCCAACCTAACTGATCTTGTGATTAGAGATTTGGAAGAAATCCTTCCTTTTGAGGGTGGCGAGGTAGTGGAACAGAACATCTGTGGCTGCCCCATCTATGGAAGTGTTCAAGGCCAAGCTGGACAGTGCTCGAAGCAACCTGGTCTATTGTAAGCTGTTCCTGCCCACGGCAGCGGTGAAACCGGATTGTTTCTTTACGATTCTTTCCCACGCCGACCATTGCACGACCCCACAACCGCCTCTCCCCTCACGGCTGCCGGGCGCCCCGCGCCGCCCACCGCGCATGCGCCCCGCGCCGCC
>WEIT01010404.1:563611-620268 GCA_013389985.1 Dryoscopus gambensis | reverse complement strand
CCGACCGCCCCGGGCAGGCGGCTCTGGCCGGGTCCCTCCAGGCAGCGCGGGGGCTGTCACAGGTGTCCCGTCCCTTCCCGGAGTGTCCCGGAGCCCTCCGGGGCAGCGCGGGGCTGTCACAAGTGTCCCTCTATCCCGGATCCCTCCCGGGGTGTCCCGGCTCCCTCCGCAGCAGCGCGGAGCTGTCACAAGTGTCCCTTCCCCTCCCGGGCTGTCCCGGTCGCTGCGGGGCTGTCACAGGTGTNTCACAGGTGTCCCGTCCCCTCGCGGGCTGTCCCGGATCCCTCCGGGCGAGCTCGGGGCTGTCGCAGCTGTCTCCCCATCCCGTCCCCTCTCGGGGTGGCCCGGTTCCGCCGCGGAGGAACGCGGAGTTTCTTCGTTGTGTAACTCTTTTTGTCCGGGGATTAGAGAGGGTTTGCGGCTGTTCGTGCTGATTCAGGTGGTGTAAAAAAAAAAAAAGAAAGAAAGAAAAAAAGCGCGGGGTAGTCATGGCTAAATTCTTCTCGGGGCTGGGATGTCGGAGAACTTTCCTGTGGCTCGGGGGTTGTTGTTGGCTCCGGCCGGGGCCGGGGAGCCGCCGAGCCCCGCTGCCCCAGCCCTGGGGCCGGGAGCGCTCCAGCAGCGCTGCAGGGACGCGGGAGCGCCTTACGGACAGAAAAATGAAGCGAACTTGGTGTAGCGAACCCATTTCTCGCTAAAATGAGGCTGGCTCGCAGCCCGCGATTCATCTGCGAGTGCTACTGCCAGGATTTTTCAATAAACGTAATTGCAGCCGAGCGAGTTCGGGTCAAGCACTTTGCCGGGTAGAGCAGGCACGAAGCCTTTGGAGTAATTCCTCTCTGTGTTGCCAGTTATTTTTTTCTGGCCGCATAGTGGAATTTTTCTCGAAGTTTTTTTCCCCAGCTATCTCATAAGTTTCTCTCTCAAAAGTTTCAATTTTTTGGAAGATCATCAAGGTATGCTCTTGATCATCAGTGTGCTTTAGTAATCCATTTTTTCCTTCTTTCTGAAAACAAGCATTTTTAATACTTTTTTTTTAACCTCTTCTTGTGCTTTCTATATTTCTTTCTTGTTTATTTTGTTTTTTTTCCTAGTCCCTGCTCTGAGCAGGGCAGCCCACATACCGTGCTGGGGGACTGGGAAATGCTTCTCTGCCTGTCGCTGGGATGTGTCAGTGTTTGGTTCTCAGCAGCAGCACAGGAAGTCTCACTACCCTGACAAAGAGTCATAAAATACGTTGAAGGTCTGTTACTAAAAGTGGACTAAAAATGTGCTAATTTTATGTTGTCTTTGGGAGTAATGATAAGTCATTTCTGACAAATATATATGTATATATAGCTTTTCAGGGCTCTGCTGGGTCTTAAAAAAGGTTGTCAGGGAATTGTGAAGGATTTCCTGTGGAACTGCTGGCGTGGTACCACGCACAGACTAATTGTAAGAGAAAATTGAAAATGGCTTCCTACATCTGACAGATGGTTTTAAAAATTTCTTTTTCAGGTTTGAGTTGATCTCACTAAACTGCAGCCATGGTGCAGAAGTACCAGTCCCCCGTACGGGTGTATAAACACCCTTTTGAGTTAATTATGGCTGTAAGTATTAATTTTAGCTGTAATTTTCTTCTTGCCAGTTCCTTGTGTTGCTGAGTACTTGCTGGGCTTTGTTTGATAGATACTGTAGAACATACAAAGCTGAAAACAATATGCAAAATATGAGAGCTATGTGTTTCAACGTTTCTTCTCTGCCCAGAGTATTTTGTTAACATAATGTGCTCTCCTTTTCTGCCAAAGCTTAGATACAGTTTACAGATGTATCTGAAAGTTAGAGCAAAAGTAGGATTGAAGTGTACTGGAAGTTGATTACTGGGGGCAGATGCTTCTAGAACGGGAGGAAATGTCATGTGCGCTGATTAATACATTGTTATGGCTGTGTCTTCGTCAGTGTAGAGCGTACGGAATTAGAGAGCACAGAGACAGCCACGAAGGCAAGGATATGCCCGAATGAAAAGGGAGAAAGGACACTGGCAACATTTTGAGGGAGGGGAAGAAAAAGCTTGGTAGGGAGGCCAGAGAGATGAACAAAAAGCCTTTTGGGTGCATGCCGCTAATTTGTGTAATAGGGTAACAAATAGTAATGAAAAGAAAGGAATCTCATTAGGTTGCCTTTTTTTTCTCTCTCTTCTCCTCTCCCTTTGTTTTTTTTCCTTTTAGAAAACAGAGTAGAAGTAGGTATTTGACATTTTAAAGTATATTCAATTGAAACCACAGCTGTGGGGCTCTTAGGAGTTACAAAGAACAATTAAAGAGCTTTTCCCTGATAAAACCAGTTAAAACTGAACTGTAATCTAAATATTAATTGTTTGATTTCGCTTGCTGAAAATACTACGTTTAATAGCTTCAGAGGAGAGTTATAATAGTGCTCATAGTGTAAATATTTAGATAGATCACGTGGTTTGGAGTGCAGAGTTCCTTACAGAAGTGATCTTTTGCAGTCACAGGGCAAAAAAGGATTAGATCACTCTACAGGGAATACTTGCATTTTTTTTTATCTTATTCCTAAGGCTGCCTCCACTGGTACACATTTAGGTCTTGCTCTTGCAAACACTTCAAGGCAGAGAGTGGAGGTTTTGCTGAGCAGTGAAGAAGCCAACTGAGATATGTGTCAGGTCTTTTATGACTTCAGTAACTCTGACAGCTGGGCTTCAGGTGGTCTCTCAGTGAAATCTGATTGTGTCTGTAACGTTAGCCTTCAGTGAAGTTACACTGGCTCTCAGATCAATCAGCCAAAATTAGTTTCTTAAATGAAACTCCCTGGCTGTTTGCTAAACTGATGAGTCTTTCCCCTGCTGCTGAATTGAAGGCAAAATTTCTTCCCCTGAGTTATTTCCTCAAGGATATTTTGAGTCAAAATGCTGATGTCAGGATTGTCCACAATGCTTTGCTGGGTGTAATTAGAAACAATTCTGACTATTAACATTTAACAGAGTTCTCAAACTGTTCTGTGTGTCTTGGGGATAATATCTGAAGAATAATATCTAACAAATACAAAGTCTTCCCTTACATTAAAGCTTTTCTTTAGAAAGCAAGAGGCTATGCTAGGTATGCAACTAGGATAAAATAAAAGTTGAAAATTAAAAGTGAACTAAGAGGAGAAGAATGCTCGTAAAAAGAAACAGCCAAACAGGATCCTTTCTGAGACTAGAAGTTTAGCTGAGCAATAATACATCTGATTTATTTAGTCTGTGTCAGAATAATGGGTTACCACTTGTACTTGTTCAGAGTGTGAGCACTGGATGAACATCTTCCCCCTGCCATGTAGCTGCTGTTACTGATTTTTAAAACTTGTAAAATTCCTGCTGGTGATCCATCAAAACTGTCCATGCATTTTCTAAAGTGTGTAGAGGAGCGCCTCCCTGAGCCAAATTCTGTAAGGAATAGAAACAGTATATGCTAGCTTGATGCTTTTTTACTTGATGCTTTGTTACTGTTTCCCCTTGGTTGAATAGTGATTGCATAAGTTGATGAAGTATTTCTGGAAGGAATACTTGTGTCAAATTTTGTGCTCACTGAAGTGGAAGGACTATGTTGCATATTCTCAACAAAGAAAAGTGCTATAATGTTATTTTAACAGTCCCAGCAGCTCTTCAGAAAAGAGGAACAGCCTGGCGTATACCAAGCTTGGATTTAAAGCACCCAAGAAATAACTGATGTGTTTGATTTTTCCTTTGTCCCTCTCTTTTTATTTGCACCCAGCCCTTGAGAGAATGTGTCCTCAAACAGAGGTTTAAACCTACACCCCAGAGATACCCATCTGTCAGTAGAAAAATCTCTTGAGAAAACTTTGGTCAGTGTGGCAGCAGGGTTCTGTGTGCTGAGTTGTGTAACAAAAATCACTGGCTCTAGTCTTGGTCTTGTGTGGGATCTCATCTTTGTCTTCAGGTGCTGAGTACTTTTAAAAATTTTATTTGACCAATTGTCCTCCCTTCCCTGGGTGTTCTGTGGAACTCCAGAGGTAATTCTTTTATAGAGTGGTAACGAAGTTCACCAGTGTCAGTGAAGCCCATGTGCACTGGGAAGATTCCCTGGATGATACGTGTTGCAATTGCAAATTGGAACTCATTAAGTCAAACTAATATTTAGCTTTCAGATACAGAAATCAGCATTAATTATTCTTTTCTAGAAGCCACTGAGTGAATGCCACTTGCAGAGTAGGTCATTTACAGTGCAAACTTCCGATTTGCCCACTTTCCCCTTCCTGGGTTTCCAAGAGGTACTTGAGGGAGAATGGAGCACAATCAGCATTCCATTCATGCAGCTCCAGTGTGTTCCCAGGGAACTTTGACTGCAGCTCTATATTAAGACAAAAAACTGAATTTAATTCCACTTTGATCTAAGCCAAGATTGACAAGACAAAAGTGTTTTGCAGGCAGTTACAATATAAAGACTTCTAAAATAGACAAGAGTCAAAATTCTTTTCCTAAGTTGAATTGGTGTTGAAAATAACTTTATCTGTTATGCATGCTCCACTGAAATCTAAAACTCATCTGTTGAACCCTATAACTCTGTGAATATATCTCTGTGACACTATCCTTAAGGCATGATCCCTTATCTCCCAGCTGGGAATTGGTGAGGTGCTGAGGCTGGGAGAGAGTCGGGACATCCATTGCTTCAAGCTTCCTACCTTCCCTCATCACTCAAGTCCAGCTATGTAAAATCTCATACAAGCTACTTCCCTTGAAGATTTCCTTCTACTGGCAAATTGTGTGGTTCCAGATAATGTTTAAGATGCAAATCTTTTAATGAACTACTTCCTAAACTTGAAAAGATTCTAGAATCATAGGCTAGAAATTACCATACTTTAGTTGGACACACCTAACACAGGCAAGATGATTTCACCAAATAGTTTCCAAAGCTGACATGATGATTTTTGGCAGCTCTGTGGAATATCTGTCATAATGAACTTCTTGGAATCTCTGTATGTCAGTGGATATGTATTTAAAAAAGCACCCAGGGCAGTAGCTTGCACAGCTGTTCAGGAGACTGAATAGAACTCTCACTTCTCCTGTTCAGTTTACGTAATGCTGGAAGCAGCTGAAATGTGGAAAAATGGCTGTTTACTTAGACTCACTTGTCAAGTTACCAAGGTTAAATATACTGGAGAAAAACTGAGAAGCTGCTTTTTTAAAACTTCAAAAGATTACAGATTCAATTTTTTTTATATTAGCTTAAAGAGGTTTACATTTAAAGTAATACAGGGACTTTGCTGAATAAGTAGTTCTTAATATTAAAAGGCAGTTAAGAACTTGAATCTTCCTTAACACACGAGGCTAAAATTAACTTTGGAGATTCGCAGCTCATTTTCAGTCTGACATACTTTAGATAATTCCCCTTGAGTTTAATTTCCAAAGTAAATTTAAATAATGAATAATCAGTTGCAGTGGCATTCCAAGGGTGGAATTTATGCAAATGGAAGATAAATAAGATTTTTGAAAAAGCACATATTAGATTGAACCATTGACCACTGGGATTTTTCCGTTTTCTTTTAAGTTTCTGAAAGCTCTGTGGAAAATGTATTGCTCTTCAGGCCATTTAGAAAATGTCCTATTTACAGTCACAAATTACTTAGTTTCAGAAATAATGTGAATTTAAAAAAATCAATCTCACATTTCCCCATTGTTCTGATGGAATATCTGAAGTATCTCAAGCATGAATCTCTCCTAGTAAGTATAATGTGTAGTGCCTTTGATTATATTATCATTTTAATGGTTCAAATTTGTTGCTTTTGGACAACAGGCTGACTGACTCTCTTTGGCTTTATAGATTTAAAAAACAGTTCTTTAGGTATATCTCATGAATTAAAGTATCCCTAAATTACAGGTAAGTAGTAAGATTGTGAATGGGATAAATACGCTTCAGTGATAGAGTAGATTAGAAAAAAAATTATCTGTTTTTTCAGATTGACAAATCAAAGTATAATCCCTTGATCTAGATTGTAATGAGCTTCCTGATCAGGCAGTACATTATTATTTCATTATAAAATTTATTACTTTAAAAGCCATTTAAAAAAAATTCAAACTGTGTCAAGCTAAGTGCCACACCTGCTCTTAAATCCTCGCCATTTTTATTCCTTCCAGTCTCATTTTTTTTTTCCTGGAAAAAATGCACTTCACGCATCATGTGAAGAGGGGCTGAGAGGCTGGTGAGAAAAAGGAAGCTCTTCTGCAAGTGCTTTTGAAAGCACAAAGTAGGCTTTAAATATTTAGAGAAGTATTTCATTCCCCTGATGCAGTGCACCTTCCTGAGAATTTGTCTTGGATACTGAAATCCTGGGGAAGGGAATAAACTGAGTGTCTGCTCCCAGAACCACTCAGCTATTTTCCCTTCTGTTGTAGAACTCCCAGAGTCTCATCTGCTTTGCTTCCTGCCTTTGTTGAAAACTCATCCTTGTTTGCTGTTGGAAATGTGTTGGTAAAGCTGTGCTGGAGCAGAGCCTTGTGTGGAATTTCCGAATTTATATGAAGAGCCTCAGTTTCACTGGTGGTTGATGGTGGTGGTGGTTCCTGTGTTAGCACACAGCGTAAGAACAAATGATTATTTGACCACTTGTTTGGAATGAGCTGTGGGTAACAAATGTGAGAGTTCACTTGAGCACTAGGGAAAAATATTGACTTTAGCAGCCTGCTAATGTGCAGTTTGTGTTATTTTGTGTTATTTTGTGTTATTTCGTGACCTGCTTAGCTATTTGCATGCTTGGTTTCCTGTTTTTTTTTGTTTGGGTTTTTTTTTTCTGGGCAAACACATGACCTGACTGTATCTGACAGCTGCAGTTCTCTTGTTCACCAAAAGCTTTGAGTCAGTTTTTAACATGTCCTTTACACTTTAAAAGCTAAGCCACTGCTACTGTCACACTCCGAAAGGTGTCAGAAGAAGGAAAATATGTATCAAAACAGTTCTTGTGTTTTGTTCTGAAAGCACTCCAAGCTTTTCACCCTTTGCAGGTGATTTAGCTCTGCTGTGAAGTGCTGCTCCAGGATCTGTTGATCCAGCCAAGTGATGTTGCCTTTGAGCTAAAACCCTTAAACAGGTGGGAATCTGGCAGAAAAGAGGTGGTTACATATCCTGCAGAGTCTTGGACACTCAGGGTTCTACGGTTACAATCTGGAGAAGGTGTAACTCCTTGCTCATGGTCTAATGTGTGGTTAGACAATAAGAAGCATATGTAAAAGTCTTCAAAACCATGTGGGAAAGAGAGATGGTGAATTTTTTTGGGATCGATTAAAAAAACATATCCAGTGAGAAGCCAAAGGTTGCTTAGAGATCAGAATGACGTGTTTCCATATTGCTTGGGCAGTCTGTGCTGCCTGAGGACTTCTCATAAAGCACCTTCAGTCAGAGTCCAGAATCTGGAACCCACAGTTGAGGGGGGATTTGTTGTAACCAGGATTGCTTTTGCTTTGAACTTCGTTTGGAGTCAGTCTGTTCCTGTAGGGAGGCCGGTGATGGAATCTTTAAGCTGTTGCATTCTGAATGTAGAATGAATCTTTTGAGAATATGCAAGGAAAGCTGTTAATTAGCTCAAGTTGAAATTAATTACAGGTTAGTCTTAAATGGTCTATTTCCTTTTCTCCCAAGTGAATTTGTCTTCCAATTTTTTCATGTAGTTTAAAAATACTGTGCATGTATTCTAAATTAAGAACTAGGATGTTAAGCTGAATTATTTAACTCTTTCTTTCATTTTTTTTTTGTGATATAGTTAAGACAGGTCAGGTTAGCAGCTCATGTAAAATGTTAAGTAAGGCCTATTACAGGTAATTTAATAATTTGACTTTCTCGCAGTCAAACTGCAGCTGGGTTCAGTCAGTGGTGTTTGAGGTCAGAGCCCTGCCAAGGACCCACGCTGGTGGCACAGCTGATGGCAGCATGGCTGGGAGGGACTGCCCGGCGGCATCGGGGCTCTGCTGCAGCGTGGGCCAGCACTGCCTAAAGAGTGCAAGCCAGCAGTGAGCCATCGCTATTTGAGATCGGCTCTCAAGTTCTTGGCTTTTCTCTGCATAGCGTTTGCTCAAGTCATGCTGATTTCAGCCCAGTCCTCAGAGGTTTTCAGGTTGTGGTTCACGGACTCTGTCGTTTTAAGGGTCAGAGAAATATCGCCAATATGTGGTTTCCCACTGTAGCGAAGCTGGTGCCCCAGGCTGCTGCTCTTGCTTTCTTGCAAAGATGTGCTCATCAGCAAGCCAGCTTAGGGACCCAGGCTGCTCCAGAGCTGTCTTGGAAAAAAGAAGGATAAATTCCTTGTCAACCCAATTTTCTCCCTTGAGGCTGCTGAGCACCCCTGTGGGAGCAGGTGCTTGTCCCCCCGTGCTGTGGGTGAGCTGATGGCAGCCGGCTGCAAGAAAGAGGAGTCAGCAGGGCGCCTGTCACTAAGGTTGCACTCTGGGAGCCCTCCATTCCGTGGGGAAATAATTAGGGATCTGCAGTTTGAAAAATGGAGAAGCTGCTTGCTGTAACAGTAAATGAAGGGGCCATTAGAAACCTGATTCAGCAGTCTTCAGGTATTATTTAGCAGTGCAAAGTACTTGCAAATTGCACTTAATGGCTTGGAGTTGTGGATCCTGTGAGTTGCTTTGGCATAAAGGGGTCTCTGTCCATGCTTCAGAAAAATGAAAATTAAAAATGTCCATGTTGTATGCTGGAACACGATCACATGTGAATGGATTGGCTGCCTGTCTTGCTTTGTATTTGTGTATAAAACTTCATATTTGAGCATTTTCTATCTTGGACTCCTCTTGGATTTTATGTTATTATAATTAGTTTTGGGTTCTATATATCAGCACATTTGACAATAAAAATATCCCTGGGCTGTTGGAACCTACCAGCTTTAAATGTGGTGACAGCAGAGGGATTGTGGGAGGGAGCAAAGAGAAGCTACTTTTTTGCATTAAAAATGAATTTTTATTTAAACTCTTTTAATTCTTAATGATGTATGTTTGGGTTGTCTTAAATTACTCTTTCAAGGCTATGTCATGGTCAGATTGATGAAGCTGAATATCTAAATCTGTGGGGTTATGTATTGCTTACTGGGTAATTACAGCTGTTATCATTTTGTTAGTATTTATGTTCTCATAACTTAAGTATGGATGTTTTTTGGAACGTATGCAGATCAATTTGTGCAGGAGTTGAAAGCTACACTGCGAACCTCACCATCTCAGCCTGTCTGATAACTTTCTGCCTTGCCTACTGCTGCTGTAATATTAGATCATATTGCTTTGACAATAATAGATCTCATTTTGTGAGAATGAATATTTCCCTGGTGATGGTCAGGGTGGCAGTGTGCCATTTAGAGTTGTTTATGCCACAGCAGAAGGGAACAGCTTCCTGATGAGAGCACTTCCTTTCTTGAGTGCATTGTGTCCCTTCATTTAGTGTAAAATTCAAATGCCCCAGACATTCAGTCCAG
Organism: Dryoscopus gambensis; assembly: GCA_013389985.1. Classification (NCBI taxonomy): domain Eukaryota; kingdom Metazoa; phylum Chordata; class Aves; order Passeriformes; family Malaconotidae; genus Dryoscopus; species Dryoscopus gambensis. The sequence goes on along the minus strand of WEIT01010404.1, from coordinate 610,815 downwards.
TCCAGGCACATCAGGCAGTAGAAGCCTTTTCAGAGGATGGTTTTTTCTGGCTATTTCATTCAGTGTGTAAATTATACTGTATAATTTGCAAAACTCTCTTTGCTGTGCAATTCATTGGCTTGTAGATAAGTTCTTCATTACTGAATTCAAGGCTCTATGAAATTACTTATTTCTATTGAAGTGTTTCATGGTCTGCGTGCTGCAGCCACTGAAGTTGTAATGAACAGGATTTAAAGCAATTTCACTTGAACTTGTTTGTTCTGTGTTGACTAAACCGATTCATGCTTTTGTTTGCCTTTCTTTGCTGTAAAGGAGGGTGAGGAACAAAGAACTGATTGTCTATAATCTATGAGTTTAGCTGCTTTTTAGAAAAGAATCAGATGACTCTTGACTGTTCTTCTTTTTATCTTTTGAAGGAAGGTGGTCTTTGTCTGTATTTTATTGGGGAGCAGATGCAGAGGTGCAGAAGTTGTACCATGCCACTGATGGATCTTACACTGGTATTACCTGGTTATTGAGATCTGGATGATGAATTTGGGTTTTTATTCTGTCTCTTAATGAGAAGCTCAGGACTGAATTGCACCATGAGGCCTCTCTAGCTAGTGCTGCCTTTCAGGCAGTGGCCAAGGGCAGTAACTGCCTCTAGGGGAGAGGATAGGAATGAGATAAACATATGGTAACACTCTCTTAGGATACTCTCTCATCCTCCAGCAATGTGTCTTGACAGCCCTTCTGGTCCAGAGTGTGCCGTTGTCAGGAATCACATCTCATGTGCTTGGTTTCTTGTGCTCCCAGTTCCTTTCTGGAGCCCAGTGAGCTCTGTGGTGACACCCTCCAGCAGGAGTTGGTGCTTCATGACACGCTTGTCAAGAGCTGGATCCTTTCCCTCGAGCCTGGCAGAGCTTGCTCAGCCTCACACCTCCTGCTCCTTGTGTCAGAAGAGGCAGCACGGCCTGGCTCAGGCTCTCTGTGCTGCCTGCCCTCTTAGATCTGGCAGGTCTCTCCCTCAGGCCTTACATGACTCATTTTCGTGGTGGTGATCTTAGTTCAGTAGTTTATGATTTCACACGGGGAACTGCTCCTATGTACTCCTGGTTTTCCACCATCAGTTTTTTACCTTTTTGAGGGTCTCCTGATACATCAGACATAGATGTAAGGTAAAGTATTTTTTTTGTTACTCTTCCTAGCTTGAGGTAAATAGTGTGCAGGCTCCAGACCCTATCATGCTGCATTTTGATGACATTCCATTGACATTAGGGAATGGTCAAGACTTAAAATGATGTACTTAAGAAATTTTAATTGGTTTCCTTATAGAGTATGGCTGCTCTCTACCTGGAGGCTGATATTTTGCTGGTCCAAAAGCCAAATCAAGGCCTTGCTATTTATGTTGAATTTTATGTTCTTCTGGTGAAGCTCACTGCACTGATGATAGTCTTGGAAGAGTGAAATCACTGTGCAGTGCTTAGATGCCAAATGCCTCTGGGCCAAATGAAAACCTGGTGGGTGAAGTCTGAGGCAATGAAGTCAAACCTGTTCCACTGAACCTTCATGGGGAGGGGGGAAAGTCTAGAGACTTTTTTCCTTGTGGTAGTACAAGTCTTTAACTTCTCAGGCAGTGGTTTAATGAGGAGTTCTGAGCCCATACTGGTGCAGTGCTGTAGTCATCCTGTCCTCTTCCACTCATAAATTAGATTTTGTCTGCACAGTAATAATTTTATTTAAAATAGCCTAACATATTCCAGATGTTAAACATGTTGTAACAGACTTTCTTCTTGAAAGTGTCTGTGATTCTAACACCAAACAAGTGACGAATACTAATTATAGGACTCATAAAAGTGAGACTTAAGTGTGGTACAATAAAGCAGCAAGGAATATTTGACTGTTCCAAAAATAGATCCTCCGTGGACACAGTGGGATTGCAGCTGAATTTTAAAAAACTGACTGCAGAGGAACCAGACATGCAATTTTGTTAACTGGAAAAGGAAAGGGGAAGCCAAGTACCAAATTCTGCTTTCAGTGTGACAATACCCCGTGCCTCTGAAATGCCTGTTGGCAACACAGAGCGTGGTTGTGATTGTGCAGCTGCTGTAAGACAAGGAATGGTAATTAGAAGAAACGGTAGGACAAGCTTAATGACTTACAGTTGGTTTTATGTGTGTCTCTTAAAAAATTCACAGGAAGATATGTTCGTGGGTTATGTAAAGGGCCATGTGTTGCCAGTGTTGCAGAGAAATAGGAAATGCTTGGGAATAGCTCACATTCCCCAGTAATCACATGTCGGTCTCCAGGCATTTCAGCTTTCCCTGGCCTGTCGCCAGCCTTTGCTGTGATGCTCTTTTGGAGGTCAGCCTCTTCTCCAGAGTACTTTAACCTTGAGCCAAAACAGTCGTGTCCTGTGCAATTGGGGTCAGAAGCCAAGTTTCCTCTCGTAGCAACTACTGAAGTTGTCTTTAATTGCAGGGCACATTCTGTCAAACAAAGCATTGTGCCCAGAGCTACGTGGCTTCTGGGCCAGACTGATTTCCATCTGTCTTGCTTGGAACACGGGCAGGGCAGGCATTTTCCCTGAATGTAGAATAGTGTTGCAAATGCGTTTGATATAAACAAGTTACAGTGAAATTGTGGGTCCATCTGGGATTGCTGTTGCCCCCTCTAGGTCGGGTAAGATCTGTGTATGTTAAAGAGCAACTTGGAGCAGCACAGCTGTAAAGTCTGTCCTCAGTGTTCCACCTTTAGTCTAGACCACAGCAATGTCAGTTGTTCTCTAACCAGCAATTTGATCTTGGTCTCTCAGTCATAAGCCAGCCTAACCTGAATGATCAGGCTTTCCCAGCTTACTCCAAAGGAAAGGAAGATTAAAATTACTTTATTTGCATTTGGTGTGGTTGTTGGGTTTTCTGTCCTTAACCTTTTGTTTTTCTTGAGGAAGGAATGGTACTTGCCCAACTTCTCTATTCCAGCTTCTCATTTTAGAGATTTGTGTCTCAAGGTTGTGCAGCGGCTGCAGTTGAGCTTTGGCTTGCTCACTGTTTAGTGGAGTGGCACTTGGGCACTTTTGGGCTCTCTGGACTTCCCAAAGGGAGGAAGAGAATTAATGATTCCCTTGTGTGTACCTGGAAGGCAAAGCAGGTGTAACTCAAACTCCAACTCAAGCTGTCCACTTTCTCCTCTGTCCTGCCTTCATATTAAGGTGTCCTCTGAAGATGGACATTTAGGCTCCCATACAAGAATCAATTATTACACAAATTATTACCTGTGCAAATTTATTTAAGCAAACCACAGATGACTTAGATCTGTTTTAAAGTAGCCACTCTTCAAACTAAGGTCATGTTGAGGCATGTCTGTGGTTACTAAAGATCATCTTTTACAGGTAGAAGATGGAATGTTAGCCTTTGTCTTCAGGTCAGATCCTTTCTCCCAGTTTGCTGAATTGGTGTACCTTTTACCATCAAAACTTTGAATAAAATCATATTAGATCATTGAAGATTCAATCTTTACCTGGAAGAAGATGGAATCTCTGTGTGTAGCAGAGTGGTTCTTCAGTGGTTATGAGCCATTTCCCTTCTGGTGTCATTCCATGCAACATCAGGCCACTGTAATTTTGCTGGTAGAACTTCTCTCTGAGCACTTTTCTGAAATGAAAATGCCCAGATGTTGAATGGGAAGGGGTACACTGAGGGGGATAAAGTAGTGATCTGTGTAGAAAGAGCCTGCATGGGTGGCTTGGCTGGTCACATCCCTGATGAGAATTGAGGTTTCTGTGTCTGGCTGTTTCTTTCTGGTGCAGGAAAGAGGCTCTGTGCTTGGTGACCACAGTTGAATAACTCTACGGTGAACTACTGGTAAAATTGCACTTACCTACAAGCTTGCTTCATAACCTGTTCTGAATCTCCTGCTTTATTTATAAGGCCTAAATTATTTTAATGAAATATTAAAATATTAAAGTAACTTTATTCATGCTTGAGAACACTGAGGCTGAGATTCCTTAGCTCTGTAGCCAACACATTTGTGCTACCATACAGAGGAAGTTTGCTGCAGACCTTCCTGTCCCCCAGGAACTCCTTTTTTTTTGCTCCTGCTTTTTGCCTTTTTTTCTGTTCCCTTCCTTGCTTTTGGTTTTGGCCAGTCTTAAGGAAATCTATGCTTTTTTTAGTATAACTCAAATTTGTCAACCATGCTTAATGAAGATATATTGTCAAGTATTTCCTTGGATAAGCAGAGAATTTTAGTGATATTTAGTTGCAGCTACTGTCTAAATGGAGCATTCAAGCAATAAGCTGCCTGTGAAATCCTTTTGATTTCTGTTTGTGTGCTGGTAGAAAAACAAACACTTCTTTGCTTCACATTTACTTTACAGAGAATGTAAACTAAAACTCTGAAATATGTGTAAACTTTTTAAATTACTGCAAGGAAAGGTGCTTTTTCCCCCCTGAAATTGTTACTCTCTTTTTGATAGTAGGCAGGGTTTGATGTCTTCTATAACTTAGCAGCAGTACAAAATTAGTTCTAAATCCTGTGCATGAAAGTGATACTAATATGCATAATCCTATCTAGCTGATTCTTAGCCTAAATTTCTCCAAAACATTCTGTGCAACAGCTGCTAGAGGTGAATTTGTTGCAAACAGTGCCCTGTGATTGACAGCAGAGATAACGTCCCCAAGTCCGCGTGGTTTGGGGTCATGTTTTGTGCAGTAAGAATGTTTTGGTTTCAGTAGGACTCCTGATGCTTTCCCTGCGTGATGACCTCAAGGGAAAGAAGTTTAAGCACAAGCAAGACAAACAAATATAGTATCAGAGTTTGGGAAGATGGTGTGGATGCTGTGATGAGTTTCATTGGAGATCTGTCCAGTTTCAGTGACACTTTTGCAATGACCTGGAGGAGGTAATGAGCCGTGTGGTATTTTCAGGGGTGGACTGGGCAGTGCTGGATCAATGGTTGGACTCAATGATCTTAATAGTCTTTTCCAGCCAGAATGAGTTTATGATTCTGAGTGCATTCCACCTCTCGGGACTCAAAGCCAGGTTACAAGAACTGGCCTGCAGGGTTGCCTTCAAGGCTGTTTAAAATGCCAGGCTATGCATTTGGTCTGGATTTGGAATGTAATTAAAGCCAATAAATGATCAACACTGTAACCATGGAAATGCTGCCTGAACTATAGAGAGGAACAGAAATGCCAGTATTTGGGAGTTGGTGCAGTTGCTTTCACTTGCAAGTGCTTTGTAGCAGCTTAACACATGAAAGGTCCTGCTGCCAGAAATCCAAGGTGCTGTGTGATGTGCTGTGTAAGCAGCACTCTGACTGTGAGCTGTCCAGCTGCAATTTCCTTTATAACACCATTTCAGTGGTATTTCGTGATTTTTGTGACTGGCTGTGTGCATCAACTATGGTTATGCTTGAGATTTCACATGAAGCTGTTCCTTTTGCACTGCAGAAGGCTTGGAAGAGATTAAATAGGTGTGAAGTAGCCTGGATTCTGTCTGCAGAGCTGTGTGGAGATAAAGCTCTGTTCTGTCTCTGTTCTGAAAGGTTGTTTTGCTTCCCCATGCACATCCCTCGTGTTTTGGATGAGTGGTGGTAAGTGCTGTTTGAAGCCAGGAGCCAACAAAAAAATTGTCTCTAAATTTTTATGGTCTCAGAGTAACTTAGTGGAGCCAAAGCACAAGAATAACTTCTCTGCTGTTTCCTGTCTCCATAGAGATTTTTAATTTACTGAATCAAAGCCTTTCATACAAGATCACAAAGTAGTTATTGAATTTGAGTTTAGTCTGTATACTGGGTTATTTTGTAGTGGTTATGGGCAATGTCCTCATTGTTTTCAGGAACTTGCAGAATGGATGTGAAGGTTTCTGGTAAGTTTCTTGCTGTGTTTCTAGGATTTGAGCAGCAAATTGCCTGCTTGGCATGTGGCAGGGCTGTTAACCTATTCGGTAGAACAAATAGGTATTGTTTGTTCAGTGGTGACATCCACTGAAGACAAGATCGCTTTAACAGGTAGATCCTATTTGAAATGTGCAAGAAACTTAACTGGGTATTTACTTAACTTGAAACTAGTGGGCTTCTAATACAGCTAAATGTAAAAATGGACAGAGCAGGCTTGCCCTCTTCTTTTTGTATGAATTAATAAAATCTGAGGCTTTATATAGTTAAGCTAGGGTGAATTTAAATGTATTGGAATAAATCTGCTCATCCTTTCTTCCTCTTTCTTTATGGACATTCGCAAGGCACAAGTGGGTTTTTCATAGCAGTGTGAACTTGTTCAGAGCCTGAAATCCTTTTCAGTGAAACCTCACTAAATCAAGAGAAGCCCTTAAACAAGTATAGGCACCAAGAGAAGAGAAGGACGAGTAGGGATTATGCTCTTCTGTGCACCTGATAAAACCTTTTCTTCCATGCAGGACTCTTGAGTGACAGAGGAGCTCTCAAGGGCAAGAATTAATGGCTTTGGCAAATGCCAGGAAAGGAAATGTTTTCTTATTCACCTCTGCTTACAGATGGCTTCATTTTCCTTAACTCATGGTTTCATGGAGAGTTTCTTAGGAATTTCATTTCCATTGCACAGAAGGAGAGGTGAGCTGAGGAAACTCAATTTGCTGGCTGCTGAGCCAGTTATGCTTTCGGGTGCTTTCCCGAGACAAGGATACTGTAAGGAACAAGTCCTTGTTGCACCTGATGATTGAGCAAGGCCCAGGGAAGCCCGGGTGGTGTTAATGAAAAGGTTTCTGCAGTGACCTTCAGCGTTTGTAGGGCGTAAGGGCAGCTTAGAGCACGGGTTATTTAACAGCTGTGGGTGTTGGAAGCCCAGGGGAGTGCTTAGACTGTGCAGGGTCCTGTAAAGTCTGTGAGGTCAGGACTCACTCAGGGTGGTCAATCTTTCCTGGATCTTCTGAGCAGAAGAGATGTAGACCTGGGCTGTAAATCCGAGCACCGCTCCAGAGCAGTATCATAAATACAGCATTTGAAGAATCTGAGTATCATGCTGCAGTAAGTTTTTGAACCACTGACAATTTCTCTTCCCAGATACTCTACCTGAAAGCTCTGATCACTGCCTTGGAGAACATCCAAGGTTGTTTTTCAAGATTGCTTCTCTCTCTGTTTGAGAAATAATTAACCTTCAATTACAACTCATGAACAACATCTGTTCAGAGTAGATTCTTGTTAGTACTTGTCTAATTTGTATAATAACATGTTTGTGTGGTCTATCAAAAAAAAGACAAACCCCAGAACTTCAAAAACAAAAAAGCCATTGTAATTGTAGTTCAAGGATTTGATGCATAATTATTTTGATATTAATAATTTGATGCATAAAACTTTCACAGCCTCCTTTATGAAAATTTTAGACTAACTCCATTGTTTATGAACTTTAAGGGAGGAATGTACTCCTGTGAAGTAGAAGGAGTTGGGCCATTTTGGGCAATTACTTGGGAATGCTTTGCTTTGGAAGACTGGATATGAACAGTGCTGTAAAGTTACACTCTTAATGCACTAAAGATCATTTAATTAGAAAGTTCCAGGTCACTTCTTACACTTGTGTAGTAAACAGGAACTCTTTAGCCTCTAAAATGGAGCAGAATGTTGGTCTTACTGATATTGACTTGTCCTATTGATTTTTCGGTGTAACTTACAGAAGGGTTATTTATTTTATCTTGGATACACTTAATAGCCATCATTAATATTTAGATGGCCAAATTTCGTTTTGTACCAGGGAACAGAGGGTGAAGACAATTTATCCTCTTATTGAGTGACTTGTGCCGCTACAGGGTAAAATGCTTTTGGAGGGAGGATACAAGAGGGACGAAGTAAAATAAGGTCAGGATGCAGTTGTAGGAAAGTGTGACGGGGAGAAAGGAGAATTGTACTTTTTTTTTTTCCCTGTAGCTTCAGGTAAGGGGGCACTCACATTTGCCAGGTGAATGTCAGCTCTCATTTTGGGAGATCCCTGGGAGTGCATCCCAGCACACGGTGCAGCCGTGCCCTCGGAGCCACCTGCACGGCTCTCGGCTGGGGCATTCTGCCAGCTCTCTGCTCTTCACACCCCGCCCAAGTACAGCTCTGCTTGGAGAGGCAGGATTTTCTTCTCTTCTGTGGAATTCTGCTCTGCGTGGAGTGGAAGATTTTTTTCCTGTTTCAAAATGAATGTACTAAAACAAAGGTATATTTGAATGTGGAGCGTTGTGATTTAATTTCTTTTTTAACAAACCAAGATGGAACAGAGCCTTCCTTTTTAATGAATGCTTGCTGCCTGCATCATTTGTCTTAATTCTTAAAATCTCTGCAGTAGCTCTGTTTCAGGTGAAGAGTTATAATTTTTAATTCAAATTGCTTCCACACAAGGTATTTCCTGATGTCCTTTCTAATTGCTTAATCCAGTTCAGTGATAAATTGTTATGCAAACATTTTGTTTGTTGATCTTGCTCTGATAGCCAGCAGGTTCAGCATTGGTGAATCTTGCTGGAAAAGCTGTGGAGTAGTGTATTTGTATTTGAACACTTTAAAATACTTTTTTAAAGTAGAAATTGCAATGGAAGGCTTAAACTCTTTTTTCCCTTTTTAAAGTAAGTCATAGTGTTCTTTACACTCTGACTAGTCATATCTTGATGGCATAGACTGTGCTAAAATTTATGGAGAAGTCAAAGGACCGTTAAACTACCTCATATTTGTCAAGGACCAGAAATGGTAGGTAAAAGAAATTTTTGTTTAGATGATACCCAGCCATTCACTGCTAGGTCTGACCCTGCCTCTCCTGCTGGGTTGTCTGTCGTCCCCACAAGCCTCAGCTGTAGTCTGAGTAACTAAAGCCTTCTCCATCTTTTCCAGAGAGAGTTCTAGAACTGAGTGGCTGCCAAACAGCCTTTGTTTCCCAGCAATAAGAGAATAACTCCTCTCTTTGTAAATGAGAACATTTAATGAAGTGAAAACACAGCGGAGAGAAAAAACACTTAAGCCTCCTCTGAGCAAGGGCTGCTGTGGAGAGCTGCTCTGAGGGGAAGGTCCCTGCACAAAGCCAAGGGGAACTGTGCTGCTCGGAGCTGGGGCCTGGCTGGGACTTGTCCTTGGAGGGCTCGTCCTTCCAGAGCTGGCTTCACAGGGGAGTTTCTTCCCAGAGAGCTGACTACCTGTATGTTAAAGATGTTTGTGCTTCCCCAACGTGCAGTTCGCTTCACGTTCCCTCTTCCCGGTGCCTGGGAGTGTTACCTTACCGAAAGCCCTATTTCTGGAGCTTTTTGAGGTGTATCCACCAGAACCATCTGCTCTCTTGCACACACGCCCCCGAGCTGATCACTCCCATGTGAGCTAACATCCCTCAGAGACGCTGGCACCGAGATCACACTGCTTTGTTCAAGTCTCACGATTTTCATACTGCTTTGAACAAGTGTCATGATTTCTATACATATGTATGGCTTGCAAAGAGAGTGGTAGAGAGCTCTGAACAGCAGAATACAGGGCATGAAAAGATATTTGCTGATCCGTGAGAGTTCATCCAGAATTGTTTCTTTCCAAGTTCAGCTGCCAAGAATTTGAAACCTCTTGGTTGCCCTCCCATGAGTCACTGCTTTTCATATTGATCTGCAGTGCTCTAATGCAAGGGGAGGAAGGGATACAGTGCTCTGCGGGAATGATCAGGCTGCCGGATTGCAGCCTGTCGAGCCAGGGCAGCATCCTGCTTGAGTGACCCTTCTTGTTTCTTGTGTTTATGAATAATTCAGGAATCCCCCACACCGGGAGTGGATAGGAGAGCGCAGTGAACGTTGGTATGCACTTGCACATTGGTACCCACACATGGTCAGGTGCTGCAGGCAGAAATTAAAGTTAGCACTGAGTGCTGCAGATGAGATTGGACTGCCAGGATGAATCTGTTTGTGGGTTCTCTTGAGGTGCCCTTGGAGAGTGCTGCTCTTGGAATGCTGCTCTGCCAGCAGTTTCAGATAGAAAACATCAAAAAGAAATAAATCATCTTAATGGCTTGATTCATGCCATTAAGCTGTTAAAGCACTCAATATGCTCAATTTTCCAAATGGTAATTGAAATTCCTCCTTATTTCACCAGGTTAGAATTCCTGTTTGGAGGATTCACCTACTAGAACAGCGCAGCATAAGATTGCTTGCAATTTTTTTTTTTTTTTCCTCTTTTAAGTATAGAAGTTAGTTTTGAGTCATTTAATGGAAATACTAAATAATCCCTATCCTTGAAGGCAGGAGACTGGGCATATCTTAATCTGGCCAGAGAAGCTGAGTAATTTATTTGCATAAGTGACTGACTGTTCCCACTGAGGACTGAGCACATGCTTATTATCAAGTTATTTTATTAGCCCTAGGCATGGTTTGAGAAGCAAAAAGCCGGAAATATTTGAAAACTGGATTGGGGTCATACCTAAGTGCTGTTTTAAAGGTGGTATTTTGAGAAGAACTTATTATTCCTCATATTAGAATTCCAAAATCTAAGGGCAGCAGCAGCAAGTACAATTCCCTTGGCTATGAAAAACGACTGCAATGGGTTTAAAATAGTCTGACTTCTGAACTGCTTTCATGTCTTCACACTCAGCTGAAATACTAGCAAGGATAAAAGTGGAATAAATCCTGTTATTTTGACTCTACTCTGAGCAGGAGTTGCTAAGGGAAGCAGTTGGAAAAGAAGCTTTATTACAGTGCTATTTTGGTTGAAATTATGCTTGTCAGTGTGCTTGCTGTTAACATGCATTACAAAAGTTAAATTTGCGGTTCAAGCTGCTTCACCAGACTGTGTTTTTCTTGATGCACAATGCAGTTTCTAATGTATCAGAGTACACAAATGTTCCGGAGAACATTTGGTGGGAAATGTAAAAGTACATTATTGAGGAACTGCAGAATTGCAGGCTCGAAATCACTTTTTGAAAGATCTGTACACAGGTGTCTCAGCTAAGGAGGTGTTGTGACTTCATGTCAAGCCCAGCGGCAGCTGCAGAGTTTTGAGGATGAGCACATCTGTGCTTTTGACTCGTGCTCCGTGTCAGTCTCCACACACCCTGTGTGTTAAATGTGGTGGTGAAAATAGTATCAGTCTCCTGTCCTTGCAACACCATTTGTGGGTGCATTTAGTGCAACAGCAGCAGCATTTCACTCCTGCGAGGAGCCCATCAGGATTTTCTGCAGCTGCTTCTCTTTTGAGGAACTAATTGTCTTTGATTGTATCTGTACAATGAAATTGGAACACTGAGACGAAAGTGTGGGATATCTGATTTGATTTGTAAAGAGTGACTTATCTGTCCAGGTTTGACCACAATGCTGTCATACAAGGTAGGGGCAGCATTTTATAATGAACTCTGCTTTATCAGCCTGCTGGAGAAATACTGCATAATGCAGTTCAGTTATTTCCTGGCTGCAAAGCTGGATTTGAGACAAAATTTCTGGTTCGAAACACTTCAGTAACACAGCAAAATCTCTTCAGTTCTATTGGAAAATAAAAGCAGTGTTTGATCTTTCTTTAATCTTCTCGTGCTCCTTTAATAGCTCCAGTCTTGGCCATGCATGTGCTGCTCTGACTCACCCGGCTCTTGCTGTGTTGCACCACAAATTACAGGTTTTCTTCCTGTGCTGTGTTGGTTCGTGGTGAAAGATCTGTCAGTGTCCTGTAGCCTTTAGCAGCTTTTTCCTGCCCACTCTCTACTGTGAAAGGGGGCAGTTTGTCCCTTGTGGAAGACGCAGCCATGCTTGAATCAGATTGAGCATTTTGATGTGGCCATGGTTTGCTCTAATCACGTTTTATTCAAACAGGGCTGTGCTGAGAAATGGTGCATTACAAGGACATATTGGCATAAAGACATAAAGTGGGACATAAAGAAATAAAAGCAGCCTAATTTAAGAGCCCAATAAAATTGACTGTGAACAGTTTTCTGCGTGTATGTTCTTCAGGGAGAAAGAATCCCGAGTCGCTCTTAATCTCTTGAAAACCCTCAAGTACTTTGCTGTAAGCATTCAGCTTGCCAGCTTCTGGCAGATAATTATTTTGTTCTCTTCCAAATTGAACACATTCAATTCAGTTTTGCCATTTGAAACAGCACATTCTTCTTGGGCATTTTTTTGTTCACAGTTCAGCAAACACTCAGGAGCAGGTAATGCTCTGAATTGCAAATGTTCGCAGGGCAAACAGAAAGTGTTTGGAGGACTAAGATGAGAAAAGCATCAATATGTGCAATGAAGGAGACTTGCAAAAGCTTTGGCATAAAGGGGGCTGTTCAGATGGGGGAAAACTTGTCATCCAGTTGTTAAAAGGACTTTGAGAAAAGTGAGAAAAATGTTACATAACTACTGCCCCTGCTCTCCTGTCTGTAAAATAATTATAACATTAGGTCCACAAATAAAATAAAGGTATCAAATGAAGCAATCTGAAAACCAGAAATACTTCTAATTTCTGCTTCTTCTAGAAATGTTTTATTCTTCTGACTTTAACAACGTTTAACTCTACAGTCATTGCAGTTAAAATAGAGATTAATGTAGGAAGAATGCTGAAACTTTTTCAGGGAAAGGGCTGAGATACTCATGAGCAACTAAAATGTACAACCTTCTGTCCAGAGCAAGAGCCTTGTAAAATAAATATGAAACTTCTTTGCTGTACCAACAGGACCAAAGAAACTTCTTACACCGTGTTAAATAGGACCCATCCTCCCTTGTCTTGGAGCTGAGAAAGATTTTTCTCCCCCACTGCTGACTATTGTGTTACAACACTAATGCTCTGTCACAGCTATTGTGCACACATCTCTGAGCCCAGGAGTTATTGCTGTTCTTCAGTCAAACCCAACCAGCTGTGCACAGATGAGGTCTGGAGAAGGGAGTGTGTGTAACCCCTTCCCTGGCTGCACTTCTGCTGCCTTACAGAGGAGCTTTATGAACTCGGGACAGTCATGCTGCAAAAATGATTTAAAAATATGCACAAGGGGAAAAAAGCTGACACTGTTTTAGTGCCTTACACCACTGTCACCATAGTAACACTGCCTTCAAACTAGGTTTGCACACTGGTAATAAACTGAAGTATTTAAATTGTTCTGAAGGGAGAATTAAGAGACCTTTTCTGTTCCAGCCCCACCATTGCATACTTCGTGCAGCTGCTGCTTGTTTTGTTCCACACCCTCTCCCTCTTGGTGCTGCAGCCCAGCTGTTTTCAGAGCATTTGAAATCATCTAAAAGGACAGAGTGGCTGTTTTACCTCTTTTAAAGAGTTGTTTCATGATAGTCTCTCAGATTTACTTTATCTAAGCTTTCTTCTGCATTGAGACACCTTGCAAAATCCTACCTCTTCACCAAAGCCAAAGAGGTTCTAATAATAGCAAAAATGAAGGAATTCATGATATGGAAAGCAAGCTAAAGAATTAGTTGCTTCACTGCTACCCCATGAGGGAAAAAAAAAGTCAAAGAGAAGCAGAGATATGTTAGAGACTGTGAAAGAAAAGGGAAAAAGGATAAGAGCTGTCTTGTATTCTCCAGCCACAGTGGTTTTAAAATTAAAATCCAACAAGTTTACTAATGGGGATAACACCTATTTTACTCTTACTTGTTTTACTGATCCCAAATCCTTAACTATCCTATGTCTGATTTAACACCATCTTCTCTCTGTGTCAAGTATTTAAGAGGTGAAGTTATTTACATGACTGTGTTCTTTAACCCAAATCAAAGCTGTTGCTAGCTCTGCATTATTGCAAGAAGTTTTACATTTTCAGAAGTGTGAAATGAGCTCATTGTATTAGACTGACTGTTGTTGGACAAAACTGTGAACTGATAAACTGCAGTGAAATCATTAGGAGCACTCTGTGCCCAGGGAGCTTGAGAGCTCTATTAGCTTAAGAAATAGCTTTAGAAATGTTTTTATTAGACCTTGGGGAGCTGTATGAAGTCCCTCTAGACAGCTTGGTGAAACACCAGTAATTAGTAAGTGAGTTTTTAAAATCCAAGACCTAATTGTTTTGTCTTGTGGTATTTTTGAACTAGAGGGTCTGATTTGCCTGTTCCTGTTACCAAGGGGGTTGTCATGGTACAGAATGAACAACTTCCTGTTTGGAGGGAGGGGAGGAATGGGTTATTTTTTGTGGTTTAAAAATTGCCTTACTGGAAAGGAATTAATATTTATGTTAATAAACGGATTGTTTAGAACGCACTGTGACTCTTTAAGCTGTAATGTGGATTCAGGAAGGCTCAGCCCCTTCTATGGAAGCTCTGAAGGGCATTGAGCCTCCAAATGCTGGTGATGCCAATGAAGGAGCTGTGCACAGCCTCAGGAATTAATGGTGATGATTGTTTGTTCCCTTTCCATCGTTACAGGCCTATGAAAGAAGGTTTCCTACGTGCCCTCTGATCCCCATGTTTGTAGCCAGTGACACTGTAAACGAGTACAAGAGTGAGGACGAGGCCATCCACGTGATTGAGCGGCGCTGCAAGCTGGACATCGATGCACCACGGCTGCTGAAAAAGGTGATGAGCTTTGAAGTGCCTGTTCTGTCCTTCTGGATATCCCTTCACGTGAATGCCGTACCTTAACAGAGTCTGTGCATCTTCCCCAGATTGCAGGAGTGGACTACGTCTACTTTGTCCAGAAGAACTCTCTGAACAGGCGAGAAAGGACTCTGCATATAGAAGCCTACAATGAAACCTTCTCTAACAGAGTCATCATTAACGAGCACTGCTCCTACACAGTGAGTAACAACAGGCCCTTGCTGGGGCTGCAGATGGAGCTGAGGCAGTGTTTAGATCTCAGGACTCAAACAGAACTGGGGTTGTTCCTGGCTTTTGCCTTGCAAGAAGAAATATCCAACACACCGCCCTGAGTGATAATTGTTAGTGTTAAATGTAACACGCTTGCCTCAAGAACTGAGACACGTTTGGCACCCTCTTGCTTGAGCATCTTCTCAGAGAGCAGAACACAACATAATTTGCTGTGTTTGACAGCTCTGTTTAGGCAAATCTGTGCTCTATAGCAGCAGTGTGGGACTGATGACACCCTGACAGAACTGCTAGAGGAAAGTTCAGCTGATTTGCCTTCTGCTCAGCTCAGACAGAAGTTCACTGAGTCAGCTATGTTTTAACCTATCTTTTTTCATTGTTCGTGGTCTTCAGTGCGAATGTTGATGCAGAGGAGTCTGGTGACAGGCCTGCTGCTCTGCTGTGGTCATGGTTTGTTTCTGAATGGCTCAGCCCATCCTCATGGGCTCTTACAGCATGTACTGTAACAGTAGAACTTCAAATGGATCTTAAAGGTCAGATCAGAGCAAACAAATGTAACTGATTTATCTGTATTGTAGCACTCTTTATGTGCAGGTCATAACATTTTCTGTTGTGTTTAACCTGTGGTAGTGCCAAACCCACTTGACACTATTATCTAGTCTTCTTATAATTATTTCTGCCATAACTTCCAGGTCAAATTTAAAAATACTCTTCCACTTACATGCAGTTTTTATGTGAAAGCTCTGTTTAAACAGAAGAAATGCTGTACCAAAAAGTGCATATGGCAAATATGTACAAAACACAGCACTTCTCTTTGCCCATTTGCTCTACTCAGTCAAGAAATTAGGTAAATACAAAACCAGCTTTTAATGGAAGAATAAATTGTTTCTAAAAGTTCATTTTTATTAAAGGTAACTTATAATCAAATTTATGAAAATACAGGAAGATTCTTAAATGATGTTATAATTTGTACTTACTTAGGCAGTACAAGCTATTCTTGTACCTCCCATTCCCTAATGCAGAAACAGAAAATGAAGGGGAAAGGGTTTTTTTTCTGTAGTTGTCTCCTTATAAAGTGTTGATCCTGTTCTTAGCCAAATTTAGCATGTTTTGAGGGGGAAGGGAACCCTAAGGCATCAGGCCAGTTGCATGCTCAGAAATCCAGCCTTTTGTGGTGTTTTTATAATGACAAATTCAGAGCCCAGCCTAGAAATTGCTTGAACAAATCTATTTTAGCTGAAGAGAGTTTAAAAACCAGCTTTTTGTAACAGTATCAGCATCAATCATGAATTGTTTAGGTTGGAAAAGCCCTTTAAGATAGAGTCCAACTAAAAGTCTGTTTCAGGATCATGTCAGTAAACCAAGAGATAATCTAAGAGGGAAGGTGTCAGCTGAGTGAGGAGTGTGCACTTCTATCTGTGGCATTGTCATGGGAGAACAAACTAAAACAGTTTTCATTCTCCAAAAGGCTGAAGTACCTCACAGGTCAGTGAGGGAACAGGCTGTTGGCAGTCTGTCTCTTGGAAACACGTCTGGATTACAGTGCTTGGGAATGCTGCCCCTGCCCTTGCTGCAGGCTGGCCCAGGGCTATCAGCCACAGCAGAGAGTTCACTTGGAGGCTTTTACCCTGCAGTCCCAGCCCTTATCTACACTGACACAGTGTAGAAACATGCAGTCCTCTGGCTCTTGGCTGGTGCACTTGTGTTCCTCCACCCTCCCCTTTCTTGTTAAGACAAAAAAAAAGACCTGTGGGACCATGGAAGGGCTTCTCAGCTTTTTGTCCTTTGGTGTTGCCCCTTCCCAACTGTGTTTTACAAGTGAAGCAAGACACTGCAAATTCCACTTGAATGTTTTTGATTGTGTGAACCTCTAAAACAAGAAACATTTCAAATATTGTGAGGGGGTAAAAGGAACCTAAATGGATAACTGAGCTGTGTGATCTTTTGACTTGCAGGTTCATCCTGACAATGAAGATTGGACCTGTTTTGAACAGTCAGCAAGTCTGGATATCAAATCTTTTTTTGGTTTTGAAAGCACAGTGGAAAAAATTGCCATGAAGCAATACACCAGCAATATTAAAAAGGTGAGCCTGCAATTGGGAAGGATGTGCCTGGCTCCAAGTTACCAAAAGACAGTGAAGCTGCTGCTAAGTAACAGGCTGCCTGCTCAGAAAGCTGGGCTGCTTTGCTAAAAGCCTAGGGCAGTGTGTCTGTGTAGGACTGTTGAAGTGGAGTCTTTAGAGGTCTGATCACTTAATTTTCATCCCAATCCTGTCTATGTCTAAATGGGTGGGTTTTTCAGTAGCTGAAGTAAATTTTCTTTTTTTGAAGGGAAAAGAAATAATAGAATATTACCTGAAGCAGCTGGAGGAAGAAGGAATAACTTTTGTCCCACGGTGGACTCCTCCTGTTGCATGTAAATCAGAGAGCAGCACATCCCACCCAAGGAGACCAGTGTCACCTGCCATTAATATCCCAGAGTCTGCCACAAAGGAGGGCTTGAACAACAAGGAGATCCTCAACAGCTCCAGCAGCCCCTCGGAGCCCACCGCAGGAACGCCTGATGGTATGGGGGTCTGATGTGTTCTACTGGGATGCTTTCTCCTGGAGAGGCTCTCAGCACTGGGCAGCTTCTCCTGGGCAGCTGAGGAGCTTGATGGCTCCTTGGTTGGTGACGTGCAGAGTTAAAGTGTGGGCTCACCAAGAAGTGACGCATGGCAGAGCTCAGGGAGCTGTTACGGGCTGAGCCTGTGAGTGGAGATCAAGTATGAGCAGGAAGTCTCTTTGCCGTTCATTGGGTTGCAAATGAGCAGTCTGCTTCTTGCACTGAAATTCAGGGAGGGTATAACTGTAGAAATAATGGGGAGGAAACAACTGAAGCTGTCCTAGACATACTCTTTTGGGAATTTGGGAAAATTCTTGCACTAGGAGATCAAAGCTTCTCTAGGTATTTCTAGAAGCAGCAAGCACAAGGGTGCTGTGGATTGATGAATCTGAGTATACTGGCAAAATGCTTTTTTGAATGTCTGCTTTTGCTCCTTCCTTAGCTGCAGAAGGAGAATTTTGTCTTCCTCACGAAGATGACTATGCTTATTGCCTTGCTCAGCTTTTCATTGATTCAAAGGAGCTTTATTCAGTTCTGAATGCGCCAAAGACAGCGGCCACTTTGAGACAGCAGCAAATCAGATCACTTGGTGCTTGGCCTAGGTCAGTTCAGGACCACTCTGATCACCTGTAATCTCTTTTTAGATAAGCTGGATGCAGACTACATCAAGAGGTACCTGGGGGACCTGACCCCGATGCAGGAGAGCTGCCTCATCCGCCTGCGGCAGTGGCTCCAGGAGACGCACAAAGGCAAAGTGAGTTCCTGGGGGTGTCCAGAGTGTGTGACACACAAGCTGGGCCTGAGGAAACCTCCTGTCACACCCCCTGGGGCTGACTAAGTGGCCCTCCATGATCAAAACCTAAATTTAAGCAGTGGCAGTAGGAGGAGTTCACTGTGACTGCCCAGCTGACTTTGCAGCTGAGGTGCTTCAATAATTAGCATGAAAGCCTCTTAGACTGTCAGTTAAACTGCCACACGGGAGTAACATCAGTTTTATCAGTCTTCCTGGTTTCTACAATGACCTTATTTTTACATTTGTTTGTTTTGGCCAAACATCATAGTCTTAAATACGGAAACACTGGTAGCAGTGGAGCCAGTTAAGTCACTGATAGCAAGGCTGGGGTTTTTCTGGTGCCTTGCGATTTGTGTGTGTGTCTCAGCTTCCTCTACCTTAACAATAAAATACAGTCTGCGTTCTGTCCTGATTTATTTAAATTGGACTGGCTTGGTATGGTCATACAGGTGGAAGTGATTACATTAGAGTTCATGAAATGTTTGTATCCCTTATGAAGGTAGCTGCAGTGCCTCACAGGGCTCATGATTTTGTTAGAAACAAAGGCTGATTTCCTTGAATAACTCCCAGTGTTACACAGCATCCTCTTGCACTGGTGCAGGGCTGCACATTTTTCAGCTTCTTTTGTTTGGGTTTCTGTTTTTTGTTTCAAACCTTGAATACAAAATTTGGTTTGGTCTTTTTAATAGATCCCAAAGGATGAGCACATTTTAAGATTCCTGCGCGCCCGGGACTTCAACATCGACAAAGCAAGAGAGATCCTTTGCCAGTCACTGACGTGGCGTAAGCAGCACCAGGTGGATTATATTCTGGACACCTGGAATCCTCCCCAGGTGCTCCAGGATTACTATGCAGGAGGCTGGCATCACCATGACAAAGGTATGGTTTCAGTACAAAATATGTATTGAACAGCCTTTTTAACATTTTGGATCAAAGGTGATAGTGGTCCCTCTGTTAACTAGAGGTGGCTGGTTTGAACTTCTCAGTTGTTACATATCAAAGATACTTAAATCCATAGAATGTTAGAATGTTTTGGGTTGAAAGAGAATTTAAAATAATCTTGTTTCATCTCCCTGCCATGGGCAGGGACACCTTCCACTAGACCAGGTTGCTCAGAGCCCCGTCCAGCCTGGCCTTGAACACTTCCACGGGCATCCACAGCTTCTCTGGGCAGCCTGTTCCAGTGCTTTTGCCAGCCCTTAGCTGCTGGAGGCAGACTCCTGGATCAGAGTCTTTCTGACTAATACTGACATACTTAAGTCTGCTTTGCCAGGAGCTTAAAAAAGTGGTTAATTGCACTTCCGTAGTGCTCTGAGATGCTTAGAAGGGTGTTAGGCAAATGCTGAGTGTGCTCTTTCCGTGATTAAAAGATGTTTGTAAATAAGTATATCTTTGTAATCAATTTATTTCTGGTGTTGTATAAGTCTGCTGATGGCATAAATGAATATTTATTTGGCATTACAATCAGCTTAATGATGAGAAGTGGAATGTTGCAAAAACATCAAATAGAGCAGGTTTGTTTAAGAAGAGAAGCAGCCTTGGCTGAATTCCCTTTGTGCTGTGAGCCACAGCCTGACACACTCCCCTGTCCCTCTGCTTTATCGTGCACTGATCTCATTGCTAATACATACATAGAAATGAAACATGTTGGAATTTGTGGCTTGAGGCAAGCTGGGCTCTTTAGATAAGGAAATGATCTCTTACTGTGAGTGAT
This sequence comes from Dryoscopus gambensis, assembly GCA_013389985.1. Lineage (NCBI taxonomy): Eukaryota > Metazoa > Chordata > Aves > Passeriformes > Malaconotidae > Dryoscopus > Dryoscopus gambensis. The sequence continues at coordinate 591,018 of WEIT01010404.1, read as the reverse complement.
CTGTGCTCTGATTGAGACTTTTCCCACCAGGCACCATTGTTTCTGCTCAGCTCTTCCTTTTTCAAGCAGCATATGAAACAGGGCAGGATGCTGTCAGCAGTAGTGGCCAGGAGATGGGGAGGACGCAGCAGAAGTTTAATCACAGAGCTTGAATGGCTCTTCCCTGCTGCTCTGGGTTTGACAGGCCTCAAACTGAGAAAATGGAAAATGAGAGCGTGCCTGTAAGGATTGTAGGGAAAAAGACCTGTTAATAAGTTCTCCCTTTCAGCCCGTTCCTTGTCTGTCCTCTGCAAAGACTTCCTCTGGCAATAGCACACAACTGGCTCCTGCCAGTGAGCAGAAAGGTGCAGAATGCATCAAAGGCTTGTTTAATGTTCTTCTGAGAAGTTCTCCAGTCTTGTGGTGAACTTTGTGCCCCCTCCCTTCCCCTGCAGTTCCTTTGATCTCTCTTGCAGCGTGCCCACAAGTAAAGCATGGCTTTGTCAATAATGGAAACACGATTTCAGAACTGAGCAGTTCTCTATAATTTAAAATTTTACAGCGGTAGGTTCTTTTTTTAAACCCTCTTTTCTAGTATTGCTCCTTTCCTCCTACGTACACTAAATGTGCCAAACTTAAGCTGGCTGAATGCTGTGTGGCTTTTAGTGCTACAGCAAAGGCAGCAGTGATAATGAAGCATGTTGTCTAGAATGAGCCATCAGTGCTAGAGTAAAGAAGTTATTATTTTGGCTTGCAATTAGCACAATTTTCTATACATCTGAGTGCCTTTTGACAGGAATGCTTCAATCTAACATCTTTTTAAAATCAGAAAGCTCTAATGGAATATAAATTGTACAGTGATTACACAGCACTGTCAGCTGAGACTGTCCTTCGTGTGTCATTTGGGTGGACCAGGGTTACTGAGCTGTTAGTTTGGGTTTGGAGGCATCTCTGGGAGGGAGGGAGAGAGACCCACTATGAAGCTTAATAGCAGTTTTTGTTTAGTGTTTCAAAAGCTAAACAGTATGTTCCAAGATAAGTGCGTGCTGATGCTAAAATAACATTTACTTTTAGTCCACCTGATAAAACATAAAACACTGTGAGCTTTCAGGGGGGCAGTGTCTTTGCCAAATAAATAACTTGCCTTGACTCTGTAGTTTTGGTTGTTTGTTGTTTTTTTTTAATAGTGTATTTCTTGCAGTTTCTCTCCTTGTGTCCCAAGGGACTTAATGATAATTTGATAACCTCCTTTGCAGCTGTTGGAGGGGAGTGAAGCTGCACAGACAACAGGACTTGAGGGAGATTTTTATGTAGAAGGCTTCCTTTTTTTCTTCTTTTTATATTGTATGCTAACATATTCACTTTTATAAGCTGGCAGTTATTTAGCCTGTTTATTAGAATAGATGAAGCAAAGCTTATTGAGTGCATCACAGCTTTAGGAGGAGGCTGGGAGCTGTTTTGGACAACTAAGAGCCAGAAACGCAAACTTAGATTCTCAGTTTCAGCCACCACAGTAATTCAGCTTAATGCCTGAGTATGCTGCCAGTGTCAGGCTGCCCCAGTGTGCAGGCAGATGCCTGTGGGAGGGCAGGGCTCTAATGCAGAGGGTCCAGCTGAAGCTGATCTCTGGAGCAGAGTCTGTTCCCACCAGGCTTAACCTGCATAAGCGGGGCTGTGTGCCAGGGACAGAGCTGGAGTGTGGCTCCAGCAGACTCTGCAGAGGGCAGGCTCTGGGTTAACACTTGGTTTCATTAATTCCCAGATGTCAGGATGGCTGTTTTTCCGGAAAGGTTGCTGTAAACTCTGCAGAGCAGTATTGCATCACATGTGATAAAAGCCTTACAGCCTTCCTCACAGCTCTGCAGTTACAGGAAAAGCCTTGGTTCATTGGTGTACCTGAGCTGTCCTGGAAGCTAAGGATAGTCTGTGTCATTAATTGTGTATACCCAGGTCTGGAGTGTACTGATGTACTCAAAGTCCTTTGAACTTTCCATGAAGGTCAGGGAGCTATTTTTGAATCAGGATATCTCCATTTTGCAGCTCATTTACAGGTAATCTGTTGGTGTAGCTGCACAGCGATGTTTATGTTGCCATCTGCTCCTGATTCTTCCTCTTGCAGGGGAGATTTAACTGTTACGGTTTGTTTCCATCTGAATTTTTTAGAAGTAGCTCTCTCAAGCGTCCCTTGCTGTGTGGCTGAGGGTGATGTTGGTTTGTGTCTTGCAGACGGGCGCCCGCTGTACGTGCTGAGGCTGGGCCAGATGGACACCAAGGGCTTGGTGCGAGCGCTGGGGGAGGAGGCCTTGCTGCGCTATGTGAGTGTTCCTAGCAATGGATATTTTCATTTAGAGATGCCCTCTGCCACAGCATCTGTCTCTCTGGGTATTCTGATGTGCTCTCTGGCCATCCTTTTTTTGGTTGGAATACGTCTGAAAGCCCCCGGGAGCTGTTCCTGGTGTGTTCTTTCCCACTGCAGGCTGATGGTGGAAAGGTGGAGTTCTTGGCAGCTCCTGTGGTTATTGATTGGCATTTGCACAGGTTCTTCTGACCTTGTGCAGGGCTTCAAACTCCAGTCTCTGCTCTTGTACAGAAGAGAAAATGCCACACTCGGGTTTTTCTCATGCCTCTACTCCAAGGATAAGAATCATTTATTTTTAAAGAAAAAGTGCTTGCCTGGAGTTCTGCCTTCTCTAAAGGCATCATTCAGACTGTTACTGTGGAGCTGCTCAGCTTCCACGCAGAAAGCTGGCAGAATTCCAGGTTTGCACTAACTTTTTTTGACTCCTAGTAATGACAGGAGCAGCCATAGTAACTATTAAAAGCAGGGACTGGATTTTACTTTCCTCTCCTAGTGGCGTTTCCAAGCAGACACTAAATTTTGTTTGCTTGCCCTAGTTCTGTTTCAAGGTTACTTTCTGTGATTTCAAAAGGGGCTTTAATTTCTGAGTAATTAGGGGTAATTATAGCGATTTCTAGTTCATCTTTGGCGGGGGGAGAAGCTTATGCTGGTTTGATCTTGTAGTTTTAATTAATCTTTGGATATAAACATAGTTTCTTTATCCCACCTACTGAGTTAGAGAGTGTCTTTTCTAAACCCCACTCTTTTCTTGTGCAGGTTCTTTCAATAAATGAAGAAGGGCTGAGGCGATGTGAGGAGAATACAAAAGTATTTGGCAGGCCAATAAGGTAAAATCTGCTCTGTGGGAATGAGCTGCTTTCATGGGGTGCGTGGGGGGAATGTCAGGCAGTGGAACAAGCAGAGGATGGGCTGTGTCCCACATGCAGGTGCAGGCACAGGTACAGTAATTAAGAGCCTCCCCAGTTAGTGCTAGAGGGAGTGTGCCTGGGGAAGCTGAGGGACACACAACACCTGCCCCGCAGCCTTGGTCTCGTGTTCAGAATGGTTCTGTTGGGGCTGTTACTGTTCTGCTCTCTTCTACTGCTGGGGATCTGCAGAGCAATGCAACCTAGCTCCCAAATCTGTTTGGAGGGGATTTTGCAGGCATTGGTACAGGCTTCCAAAAAATCAGGCCATGATAATATCACGGGTAACATTTCCAGTAGTTTAAGGTGTGGCTTCCATGTCACTTGTTCATCCATAGTCCACTCCAAGGCTCATTACACTCAGTTCTGCTTTGATTCTCCATTTTTTATGTGTGGCTACTCAGCTCTTGATCCAAGGTGAGGTCATGAGGCTCCTGTGAAACCTGGGATCTAGTTTTCCAGGTTCTGGCATGACTTCATGTGAAGTTCAGTCCACAATGGTTTGCTAGCCCATCTTTAAGCCCTTGTAGGGGTCACTTGTGAAAGTGGTAACTGCAAAATGGATTTAAGGCCATGGAATGAAGGCAGAACCAGGCCTGAAAAGATGCCATGTTTCTTGGACTGTCTCCAGTTTCTGCCTTCTTCCCCTAATCTGTAAGGTCCAGGGATGTGTGGTGTGTCTGCTTGTCCTTTCCCTGTTGCAGACCTTGCTGCCCTGGCTGTCTGAGGGAGGTCAAATCCAAGGAGAGGTCTCGTGTGTGTAACAGTGAAATGGTGCTGCCTGCTGGATCTTCATTTGTAGCCATAATCCTAAAGGCCTGCGTATTAAACATTTAAAGTGAAACAAAGAAGGGTTTGGTGTTTCATAGGAGCCTTATGCATAATGTAATGGCTACTGGCTGGTGCAGCACAGCTGTAAATCTTGAATTCCTGCCCAGGGCGAGACCTGAACTTGGAAAGAAACTGAAACACATGCTGCAGCTCAGTAGTTAGTATTAAGAACATATCTCTTCCTATAGAAAAAGCTTCCTTCCCTGAGATCTGACAACAGAATTAGCTTTGATGTGTATTGGCACCGTTGTGCGCTGTGTTAGTAGAAAATCTGCACTGTGAATGTTAAATTGCTTCAGAGCAGCAGCGTGGCCACTTAATTGATCTCCCAGTAAAAGCAATGGTTTAATGTTTGGGCTGACTGTTGACAGGATCTTTTTTTGGCTTCACATGAACTGAACCTTTATCTGGAATCTGAAATGTCTGTTGGGGATTGTGCAGGGTGTGCAGAGTGATCATTGCACACCCCTTAAACTCCAGTGTCTACAGGCAGCACAAAGCAAGGAGGTAAAACAGAAGAAACCAAAACATACCACATATTTCGGTATGTTTGGGCACTTGTATAAGCAAGGATAATTTTGATGCTATTGAGATTTTTCTTTTTCTTTTTGCCTTTCTCAAATTCAGTTCTTGGACCTGCCTAGTAGATCTGGAAGGCTTGAACATGAGGCATTTATGGAGACCTGGTGTCAAGGCCTTGCTGAGAATCATTGAGGTGGTTGAAGCTAATTACCCTGAGACCTTGGGTCGTCTTCTTATCCTAAGAGCACCTCGAGTATTCCCAGTTCTCTGGACACTGGTATGTGTGTAATGCAAGGTATTGCTCAGTTCTCTCAGTTTGTGAAAGCACTTCAGAGATCAGGCTGTATGTGCAGCAAATGTTGCCATTTGGAAACAAGTCTTTTGTACACGATTCCTGGAGTGGATTAAAACCCACCACCTAAGAACCTGCTTACGCAGTTGGTTCATTTGGCTTCTTTGTAGTGTGAACTTTGCATAACCAGGATGGTAACACTCAGTGGGATCAAAACTGATTCCTTCAAAATTGACTTGAAAACAATGTAAATTGACTTGAGAAAAATGTGAGGCCTGATCTGTTCTGTTTTTCTTTCTTTATAGGTTAGTCCATTCATTGATGACAACACTAGAAAGAAATTCCTTATTTATGCTGGAAATGACTACCAGGGTCCTGGGGGACTGCTGGATTACATCGATAAAGAAATTATCCCTGATTTCCTCGGTGGAGAGTGCATGGTATGAATATAAAATATTGTGTAAAGCAACTTATTTGTGAGTTTTTTTATTTTTCCTCTCCTCTAAGCAAGGAAGTCTGTACGCACAGAGTGATTCCTGGTGTAGTTTGGAGGTGGGGCTATGGTATAGGATTCCAGGCTCAGTGCTGGTTTCTGGATCCACTTTAAAAAGAGCAGGACAATGCTTCTCTAGGACAAGTATCAAATACCTTATCAAAACAGCCAAGCACAGCTAAAACCCATAGTCTGTTCCCTGAAAAGTTTGGGCAAACATGGTAGCAGAGCTCTGAGCAAGAGCTGTCACCATCAGCTGATCCCAAGAGCCTGTGTCACCTAAAAAACCCATCCCATAAGGAGCCCATGGGAGCATGTGGCACGTAAGAGGGCTCAACAAACAGCCCAGTCTCCTCACACAGGGTGACCCCCAGTGACCCCCAACAAACCAGAAAAATGGTTTTACTGTGGGATACTGTAACTTCTCAGTCCCTTGTCACATGCCTTGATAGCTGTTTCCTGCCTGGACCTTGGGTGTCAGTTGGGTCTGGCACTTTAACATCTCACTGACACTGTAAGGTTTGTTTCACCTGTAATGTTTCTGACAACACAGGCTCGACGTGTTTTCAACCCCTGTACGCTCTCTAGAATTATTTCTGTACCATTCTTGAAAATTCATCTGTGTCTGTTCCAACAGTCTCAAATGATAGTGAAGTACAGTTAGATGTGTTGGAGTAGAGCATGTGTTTATCTCCAGTGGGCTGCTTTTTGCTGCAGCAGTAGCTTTCAGTGTTATCTAATTTGGAGCTCAAAGCTGGCAAAATCCACTGCTTAAGTAAGCAAAAGTGAATGTTACCAGAAAGCAAATTGCTACAATACTTCCTGCCAGTTACAGTCTCTCTCTTCTTCTTCTGGGTATTTGAACAAAAATTACTTCTCTGAGATCTTTTCAATTCTCTGTTGTAATTCAGTTACCAAACACTTCTACTTTCGCAGACACTTCTGTGGAACCTGTTGTCAGCTTCACTGCTACAGGCTTCTTAAAACAGAAGTTTGCTTAGGGAAGTTGTGTAATCACTTCCAGTACTGAGCTGTCGGACAGCTGTAACTTCAGAACTGTTAACTTTCCTGGCTGCAGTGTCCTTTACCTGCTTGGAAACTTACTGTACCTCTCCACTAACCATCCTTAAATTCAGCTACCCCAGTTCTTTCAGGTCTGTGTAGTTCTGTTTTTCAGACTTAGTCACTTTTGCCACTTCCCTCAGGATTCTGAACTGTCTCCCACCTTTCTCCAGTGTAAGGTGGAGTAAACAATAATTACCGCCTTTGCACAGTGCTTTTTGGGGTGCTGGCTGTTCTGAATGTACAAGATATGTTCCCCTGATGTCCAGTTCTGCGAACACCTCACCCAGATCATTGTAAAAAAGAATTACATATGTATCATGTACGAGCTATAAAATGACTTTCAGACCGTTTCCTTCTTCAGAGTATTGCTGAATGTTTGTTTCTGAAGCTGGCAGGCAGAGAACATGATGAGATGGTCACAGGAGATAATTTTTAATGGTTTTTTGGTTTTAGTGTGAAGTACCAGAGGGCGGGCTGGTTCCCAAGTCCCTCTACCGGACAGCAGAAGAGTTGGAAAATGAAGACATCAAGCTTTGGACTGAAACAATCTACCAGTCTGCAAGTGTCTTCAAAGGAGCTCCTCATGAGGTACAGCTCAAGCTGCCCTTTGCTTTCATCTCAGCCCTCTGCTCTGAGCTCTGTTTCTTGGCCTGGGAATGGTTTATTGCTTGTTTATTTAGTTCTGTGCTTCCTCCTTCTGTAGCTGGTGCACGGTGATGCTTTAGTAGCTGAAGTTTGTGACTGTTCCTCCTGTTATTTTGTTGCCATTTAGAGAATATCACTGGTTTTCATTCTATTCAAAGCCATATTCTTCTAAACAAAGCAAGCAATATTCTCAGAAGCTGCTTGAAAGCTTTTGAACATCTTGTGTTAAAATAAAGACACCCCGTGAGGAGGGAATTTGTATCTGCAATGCCTTTCTTCAACTATTAAAAAGCCTTTTTAATAGTAGAAGCTAAGCCCAACAACAAAAAAGCTCCGTTCTTTGTCTTTTTTTCCTGTAGGAGTTTGCCTTTACTGAGCAAATTGCTGTTGTCTAATGTGTCTTTCCTGTCCCAGGTTCTCATCCAGATCGTGGACGCCTCGTCTGTGATCACATGGGATTTTGACGTGTGCAAGGGCGACATTGTTTTTAACATCTTCCATTCCAAAAGAGCCCCACAGCCTCCCAAAAAGGACTCTCTGGGAGCTCACAGTATTACATCCCCTGGTGGGAACAATGTCCAGTTGATAGACAAGGTCTGGCAGTTGGGGCGTGACTACAGCATGGTGGAGTCTCCCCTGATCTGCAAAGAAGGGGAGAGTGTGCAGGTGAGAGCCAGAGCCTCGTGTGGGGGCAGATGGAGCCCAGAGTGCCTGTTCTTACTCACAGCACTGACGACTGAGTGGTGACTCAGTGCTGGGCTGGCTGCTTGCTTTTGGCCAGCATTTCAGCTGCTGCTCCAGGCTGGGTGCTGCGGGGAGCAGGGGTGGGATTTACGTGGGATCTGCTGCGTGGGGACGTTGCATCAGTCTGGTAGTGACTGAGATGGATCAGCAAGGAACCTGGGGAGGCCACCTGAAATGAAATGCGCATCCAGAAAGTAGCAAAACGTGCTTTGTGCTGTAATTCTCACAGTTACTTTCTGAAGCAAACAGTCTGCGTTTGAAGAATATCACAGTGCCTGCCCTCAGTAATGAGAGAAGGCTGGAAATCAAGTTTGAGCTTCTGTGTGTTTGTCCCTCTAATGGGCAGTGTAAGAGCTCCTGATGGCCAAGCTCCTGAAGGGTTTTTTTATGCCATTTACAACATGTCCTTTAATTCCGGGTTTGATATAACATGCAGCATGTTTACAGTCACACACTGCCACTGCTGTTCCTGTTCACTTGAAATGAGTCAAACAGCTTCTGAAAAAACAGCTCCTTAAGTCACCAAGATGGAAGTGTTAAACTGGAAATGTGGGCAGTGACCTCTTGAACTGTGAGGCAGGAGCCATGACTGCTCTTTTCACTGTCCCAAAGGACAGCTGTGAATGAAAATAAATGGAAAAAATGGATATTGTTTTAAAACAGAACTTGTCCTTTCAATATATAAATCCTAACCCCCTGACATTGTTGAAAAGCTGGAGGATCTGCTGGTGTTCTATCCCAGCTTTGATAAGGATGTTGTGTGGGGACAGTCTCCAGCACTGCCATTTGCCTGAGGAGCTGAAATATTGGCATTGGGGAAAAATTCTGGGCATGTAGGCACTTTTTCTAAGCTTAGAAAAGGAATGTCAAGCCTACAAATCTCTGTTAACCAAGTTAATGTTTGATTTTTGTTGTGTCTGCTTGCAGGGCTCCCACGTGACCAGGTGGCCTGGCTTCTACATTTTACAGTGGAAATTCCACAGCATGCCTGCCTGTGCTACAACCAACCTGCCTCGTGTGGATGATGTGCTGGCATCTCTACAGGTGTCCTCTCACAAATGTAAAGTGATGTACTATACAGAAGTGATAGGATCTGAAGATTTCAGGTATGTCTGGCCAAGGTCAGCCAATGTCAGACCTCTCTGATTATTTGGATGATCAAGTCAGTGTCAACTTCACTTAAATCCAAGTAAATTGTGATGGCCTTAAAAAGTTGCACTGAGGGCAACTAATTTATAAAAGGGGTTAATTAGTTATGTCGTGGTAATCATCACTGGTCACTTGGCTCTGCTTTGAGAGCTTGTTGGGCTTGGCAGGTTGTCCTGTAGAAGGGGGTGCAATTCAAATTCCAGTTGTTGAATTTCATTTTCTGCCAGTGGATAAACTTGACTGAAATTAAATCTCCATCTCTTGTGAACTGCATCTGGGTTTTGAAAGGGGTGCAGTGTCCTCATTTTATGTGGTGAGGCAGAAAAGCTTTTGAGTATCTGCACCAAAGCTGTTACTTGCTTTTTATTCAGTGTGCAAACAAATACAGAATAGATACAGAGCAGAAATCAGAATGTTTGTGAGTTCTAAAGCTTAAAACTGCTTTCTGCTTTTTTTTTTTCTGCAGGGGATCTATGACCAGCCTTGAATCAAGCCACAGTGGATTCTCCCAGCTCAGTGCTGCCACCACCTCCTCTAGCCAGTCGCATTCCAGCTCCATGGTTTCCAGGTAGTGCCACAACAGCTGAAAAGCAAATGGATGTGATGGCTGGACCCTCGCCTGTGGCAGCTGACTGCAATACAGCATATTCAACTGGCAATTGTGCAAAAAAAACCCACCCCAGAAAGCCTTTTCTAGATAGTAAAGTAGCTGTTTGAATTTTACACTTAGTGGTTTTGGTCTTTGTTAGATCCAACAGCTTGTCTCTTAACTTTAACCCTTTTTCCTAACTCAGCCATAAATATTTTTGCAAGTGTGCTTGCACAAATCCTAACTCTGAATACAAGGGCTCTTACTGAAAAGGAAAAACAACCAGTGCATCAGTTAAGAATGATTAATTTTTTTTTAACTGTGTAGATGTTAAAAAGCAAAAAAGAAAAACCCTACCAAAAACGCTCCGTAGTGCATTAGAGGTCAACTGCAAGTCTCCTGTCAGGACATTCCTTGCCATCCTGAGAAATCCCCTGTGATCTTCCAGTGCTGCAAACTGTTCTCCCACTGCTGCCACTAATGATGTCCGAGACAAAGAACAGCAGTTGCTGGATACTTGACTTTGTGAGTCCATTTTTTTCAAAGCATGCCCACAGAGCTGTGGCCAGGCTGTAACACTAAATACAACTTTTGTATGAGCACATTTCTGGAGAATTTGAGCTCTGGGTCTTGCTGGGTTAAAGCAATTCATTCTTACCTTGGATTTGTGCGTGGAGCACTGCGGAGAGAGAGGCAGAGAGCAGGCTCTCCCTCACTGGGCTCATCCAGAGTTGCTCTGAGCTTTTGTTCCCAGCTCTGTGCTGGAGCTTCACTCTGCTTCCTTAGTACATTCCAAGTGAATTGGTTTTACTGAGATTCTCTTGCTGTCAGGAATTTGTGCAGAGCTGCAGTTTGCTGTTTAAACCAGTCTGAAGGAGGTGTGGCTTCCATCCTCCCTGAGCACTTCTCGCTCCCTGGGGCCTCCTGTCCTTCCCTGTGCCTGGCAGAAATAGAGCACCTCAATTCTGAGCAGCCTTCGTGTGGGCAGGGAGCACAGGGATCTTCCCTCTGACTGATACAGGAGAAGATGCTCCACCACTTTCACTACTGCCACTGCCTGAGGTGATCTGCCATTTGGGATTTTGTCCCTCTTTCCCAGGCCCAAGTTGGACTCTTGCTGAACTCTGTCCAGGTGTTCTTCCCTCTCGAGCCTCTCTCTATGCACAGCAAAAAGCTTCAAAGACTGAACCGTCAGACAAGTACAGACCACACCTGGCAGTGGAGCAGAGAAGATTTTGGTCTGAAATGCAGCAGGATTTGCACAGGTAGACCCTGCTTGGTCTTTCCTTACCATCACAGAGCTAAACTGTCCATGCAGGCACAAGGAGCTTCTGTGCAGGCTGCAGTCCCTGCAGCCCCCCTGGGAAGTGGGATAGGCTCTGCTTGGGTCAGTGGTGGAGGAGCTTACGGAGGTGTTGCACTTGGAAAGCAGAACTCACTCGAGATTCTGGATCCCCTGCCTGAGGAAAGCTGGTTCTGAACTCAGTGCAAAGCCTTTTTATGCCTGCAGAGCTCCTGAGAGGCAGTGACAGACCCCTGACAGCAGCTCTGCTGCAGCCCCTCTCTGGCTGTGGCACGTGGCATAGCTGACAGGTATTTCAGTAACAGAGGGGCTCAGAGACCAGCCTCCTTCAACTGAACCAAACTGGTCCATTCTGGAGCTTTTTTAGCACTCAGAAGCTGAAGATGGAGGTTAGGCTGTTACTTAGGCTGCCAGAGTGGGCTGTTGTGTGAGACAGGTCAGTGCTTTGGTGTCACACAGCTCCCACCCACTGTCTGCACAGCAGCCTGCACAGCCTGTGGCGCCGGGGCTGCTCCCGGGAGCTCTGCCCGAATTCCTGACGCCAGGAACCCCTTTTCCCAGCACAGGGAGTGCAGCTGGAGCACAGTGAGGTTCACCTGCTGACACTCAAGGCATTTCTTCCCCTTCGCCAGGCTGTAAGGGCTGAAGATGGTCCCCTTTCTTTCTTTCTCTCTCTCTCTCAGATGGCGATTTTGCTGACAACTGTAAAGAATCTGCTCCATTCAACACTCCACATCTGTCCAGGTGTCTGGCTTTGTTGACCTTTTTGGGTTGCAGTCCCTTTTCAAGTCTGAAGATCTATATTTTTGTTTTTCACTTGAGCTGGCTCAAAAGTGGCACTTTGGGTTTTTCCTGCTGTTGATCTTAACACATCTTTTAGAGCTCAAAGCACATGGCAGCACAAACAGCTGGGGAGATAAAATTCCAGATAAACAATAGTTAATCTTCCTCTAAGCGAAGTGCTGTGGCAATATGACTTGATCACTGCAGTCTAACTAATTAATTTCCCATACCCTGGTTTTTCTTTGTGTGATACTCTCTTCCTTCTCTCAGCCAATGACTCTTCTGCTGGCACCTTTCCTGTTATCAGTGTCCTTCACTCCCCTGTCCCTCCTCATGAACTGCATATCAAATTCTGTAAATGTTTTGTATACATAATACCTCATTCTTGGTAATAAAATACAGATAGTCTTTAAAAGATTTTTTTATCGTTATCAATAAATGTGAACTGTTTGGAAAAAAAAAAAGAAAAAGGAGGCAGTCTCTTTATTTCATTCATCTGCTGCAAAGCTTCCAGGTTATTTTATGTGCTGGATTCAGGTCTGCCAGTGCTGGGTGAGGGAGGGGCTCCCTGGCTGTCCCCCACCTCTGACACCTCGGGCAGGAGGCCGAGACAATCACACTCAGGAAATGACGGTTTTTAATTAGTAGAAGTAGACTGACCTTCAGTTGTTTTTAAAACAGGAGCCAATAAACGTCAGACTGTGGGTTTTCTAACTCCTGGGGCTGGAGCAGAGGCTTCAACACGTTTATGGTTGGTCTTTCAAATTTGATCCAAGCTGTGAAGTGTCTTTAGATGCGAATCTTTAACCATGGCCATGGGGGTCTGTCAGCAAGACCAGATGGCTGCCTGACCTACTTCAAGCTTTAACATGTGGTCAATATTTCTGTGCCAGCACATAATAATGGACCAGCTTTCTGCTGCTCAGGACCTTACTGAGTGCAGCAGCCCTTGAGAAGGTGTCGTGCAAGGAGGTGGCTCTGCTGCTCAGCTGGGCTGTGCCTGGAGATGTGGGGGACCTGCCCGTGTGGCCAGTGCCCCTCTCTGAAGTGGCAATTAGATAAACCTGAGCCTCAGCCCCTGCTTGAGCTGGGCAGGTGATAACAGTGCAGGCCAGGGCTGCTTCAAACAGCTCCTCCGGGAGAGGTGTCAGTCGGGTTGAAATGTGTGGTTTGGGTTCGTTTGGTTGTTTTGTTGTTTTTTTTTTTTAATGTGGATTTTTGTGAGACAAAGCAAAATGCCTGGAGGGAATTTCACCTGGACCTGCATCCCCTCCTCCCCACAAAGCTGAGGGCTCACTGTTCTCCAGGTGTCTCCTTGGCTTGCCAGCAAGCCTGTAAATTCCCAGTCACCCCCAGTGAAGAATCCTGAACTGCCGTTCCCGAGTCTCCCTGAGTCTCTCCTGCTGGAGCAGGAGCAGGAGCTGGCCCTGCCCGAGCAGCAGCACCCAGTCCCTGCAGGAGCAGCCAGGGCCGTTTGCTCTTCCATCCCTTCGCAGGGTGAGCTCATTCCATGCTCGGTGTAGGCAGGTGGGTTACAGGGGTGATGCAAAGAGGAATTCTGTCATGCTGGGAGCACCCAGGCAGCACAGGACAGGCAGCGCAGGGTCACACGGAGCCCTCCCCTCCGTGCTGCCTGTGCCGGCCCCATCCTGCATCCCCACTGCCCTCCCACAGCTCCGGGGGAAGGTGCGAGGCCGGCACAGCATCCCAGGAAGCGGCTTCCCGGGGCGGGGGCTGCTTAATCCTGCCCAGAGAGACAAATCCTCGGGCAGAAGCGCTAGGTTTTGGCTGGCTTTCCGAAGTCATCAGCAGACAGCTCTATTATTCAGGCTCTAAAAAAAATATTGCCGTCTCCTGGGTTTTCTTGGAAGAGTAGGAAGGCACTCATTTTATTTCGCTAACTCATGATGGTGTAAGAGATTGGATGCTGAGAAAGAGAAGGCTGGGATTTTGCACCTTGTTTTATTCCCTATGACCACTGCTGAACTCACCCCACTTTGTGCTATCAGCCTTGGTCCCCTGGCAGCCACAGGCCAAGGGGAGCAGGGAAGGGACCCTGGATTTGGGGCCTGTGTCAGGTCTGATTCAGCCCTTTCTCCCATGCACAGGAGGGGAAACAGGCTAAGAGGGAGAACTGGGGCCCCCCAACCCTCTTCCTGGCCTAACAAACCCACAAATAAATGAATCTCAGGCTTCTCTCGGTGCTGATGGAGCCTTTCCTTGTGCCATAGGGTGACTTTTAGCAGTGCAGTTCTCCCCGGAATGGGCAGCCTGAGGGGAGCCCTGGACGCCAGCATCCCTCAGGTGGGGCTGGGGATCAGCTGTGACCTCAGCACCGCCCCTCACCTGGGGACTGTGCTTTGAACTGTTTGCCAAGAAAACGGGAAATGAAGGAGAGCAAGGAGGAGAAAGAGAAGGAGAAAGAAGGAGAAGGGGAAGAAAAAGGGAAAGAAAAAAAGGGAAAAGGAGTTAACATCGCACACTCCTTCATTCTGCCACTACCCAGCAAGAAAAAAGGTGCAGGGCAGCCCCAGCTGTGCCCCCAGCCCCTGGTTTGCACACCCCCACTTCTCCTAATGGCAGGGACCATCCAAGTGGCTGTTGAAGAGCAAGTGAGGGGGGACCCTGAGTGACCCCCCCAGTCCGGGCTGTGCTGGGGAGGATCCATAGGCCAGCCCAGGCTGTGGGGTCAGTGGCTCACCCAGATGTCACCCCACAGCCCAGTGTTCCCCGCTGACCCCTCGGACCCCTATGAGGATTCCCAGCCCTGGGGAGAACAGGGTGAGGCCAGGGCGATGCTGAGCCGGGCCAGGAGTGTCCCAGCTCTGCAGGCAGCCCCTGTGCCCCCAAATCCACCATCTGGCACCTCCGGTGCACCATGGGGCACCCACGGGGGCATATCGGGCACAGACCCACCTGGCCAAGCCCGGCGTGTAGGAGTGAGGGCACAGGGCTGGGGGAGACCCCCGAGGCGAGCCCGGGGCTGTGCTGGTGCCCCGGGGACAGGGCAGGGGCACGGGTGGCCGCGGCACGGCCGGGCCCCGCACAAACCCCACTAGATGGTGCCAGCAGCCCGCGCACGGCCCCGGGCACCGGCGCGCTGCCGGGGGGACCCTGCTGGCCCTGCTGGCCCTGCTGTCCCTGCTGCCGGGGGACACTGTCCCGCTCTTCCTACTGCCACGGGGGACACTGTCCTTGCTGTTCCTGCCACGGGGGACACTGTCTCTGCTGCCAGGGGACACTGACCCCGCTGTCCCTGCTGCCAGGGGACACTGTCCCCGCTGTCCTTGCTGCCACGGGGGACACTGACCCCGCTGTCCCTGCTGCCGAGGGACACTGTCCCCGCTGTCCCTGCTGCCGGGGGACACTGTCCTTGCTGTCCCTGCTGCCGGGGGACCCTGTCCCTGCCACAAGGGAGGGACGTTGTCCCTTGGGCCAGGGGCTCGGGGTGGAGCTGCGGCTGCCCCAGCCCCCTGGGCTCTGCTGCTCCAGAGCACTGGGAGCCACAAACAGGGCAGGGGACCCCCCGTGTGACCCGCCCAGCAAGGACAGCACATTGTGCATGGAGCAGCCGCCACTCCAGACCCACAGGGCGGCTGGGCTGGGACACCCCCGGCCCCCCCAGACCCTCTCCTTGTCCCCTGCATATCCAAGAGGATGCTCTGCTGACCTCCGGGCGCCATCCTGCCTGTGGGTTTGCTCTCCCACTGCTGGGAATCTTCCTAAACTGTCACCATCTCCCAAGAGTCCTGAGAAACTTAATCACCACTGGAGAAAACCCTTGAGGATGTGCTTTGGAGAAATGCTGTAGAAGTGAAAAAATATCCTGCTTAATTCTTGGCTCCAGTGTGGATTGGCCCATGAGCTGCAGTGGGCTGTATCCAAACACTGAATTTTTATTATGAGCAGGATTTCACCAGGGAAAGGGAGATGGGAAGAGGAACAGCCCAGAAAAAAAGATGGAAACTGAAAACACAAGTTCTCCCAAAAAAGAGCCTTGAAATCATGGCAAAACAAAATTTATCTCAAGCATTTTTGCCTTTGCATAGTTATTTATTATAATAACATTTATTATTATAACATACTGCCTCTTCTTGGAGGTGCTGAAACTGCAGCAGAGGGGCTGAAGGACTCTCAGGTCGTGCGTGGCAGAGCAGGGAGGGCAGGGCCTGCTCCTGTCCCCATGGCTGGCACTGCCACTGCCAGGTCCTGCCCAGGGGCTTTTCCAGCCCTGGGGAGTGATGGGCAGGCCACAGCATCCCTCCTGGAGGTTTCTGCCGTTCCCTCCAGCCTGGAGAGGCCACACAGCTCCGGCTGCTCGGGCCACACCCCCGCAGAGCCCCGCTGCCCCCGCGTGCAGGACCGGGGCTGCTGTGAACGCAGCGCTCAGTGGGCTGTGCTTCCCCCGGATCCCTCACCAGGCACTGCCGGAGGTTCCATAACAGCTCCCAGACACTTCTCCCATCACGGTTTGTGCCAGCGGAGCCTTGCCAGGCTAACCACACCCCGGCTGGGTGTGCAGCCCCTGCCTGGCTCCAAAGCTCGCTGTCCCCAGCGGTCAGGGCTGCCCAGGCACCTGCCAGAACAAGGTTCCCAGGCCAGGCTGTGGCGATGTCACTCGCCCACTGGCATCAGGGGGTGGGGGGCCCTGCAGGACCCCAGCACCCATCGACACCGAGAGCCAACCCAAGCAAAGCAGCCTGGAGAGTTTTCTTGCTGGGCTTGAGTCACTTTGGAGATGAAGGTTCCCAGGGCAGCTCTGACCCCACAGAGGAGCCAGCTGCAGATGGAGGCTGCCCTCCACACGGTTTCCCCTAAAAAAACCTATTTCCATCTCTCCATAACCCATTGCAGCAGCCCCTCTGCAGCAGCCCTGCCTGCATCGCTCCCCCGAGAGCAGCCAGGACACCCTGGCACGGTGACACTGATGGCCTGAGCCAGCCTTGGGCAGCCACGGAGCCGGGATTTTATTCATCCTTCACAAGAACTCAACAAGAAAGGAAGCAGGGAAGGATCATGTGAGCTCCCCTCGAGGAGGGCTGGCGCTGCCCAGCACTGGCAGGGACATCCCCCAGGGCAAGGTCACTGGGCCCCTCCAGTCCATCCAGTAACTCTCCCCTGCTCACCCCAGCAGAGCTGCAGCTCCTGGGGCCTGGCAGGACCGGCAGCATCCGAGGAGTGCAGCTGCCTGAGCAATTTTCTTTGAAGATATTTGATGCTCTGCTGTGCCTCGGAGAGGAGGGGGCCTGTTCTCCACCCGCCTCTCCAGTTCTGCTGGGCCCTGGATGCTGCTGAGAGGAGCTGCAAAGAACTGAGGAGGAGGAGGAATGGCAAATCCCTTTGCTGGGACAAGGAGACCTCTCCAGATCCAAGCAGCAGCTTTCCCCACCTGGAAAGAGGCAGGATCTTGGCAAGCAGTGGCTGGTGCTGCTGCCCAGGACTCAGCAGGAGGTTGGAGCTGGAGCACCCCAACCTCCAGGCACAGCCCCGGTGGTGGCACTGTGGCTGGTACTCGGTGAGAGCAGCAGGCACCACCAGACCCCTCCCTCACCAGGACCAGCAGGGCACTGGTGTGAGGGCAGACACCAGACTGGCCCAGCCGCCCCTCCTGGCACCGTGGCTGCTGTCCTGCAGGACTCGGCAGCCACATCTCCAGGCCATTCCCCTGGGGAACACGGAGCAGTGACACTGATCTGTGCGAGCAGGGGCCTCACTGAACCATGTGCCATTCCCCGTGGGACACGGGGCTGCCGGGGGGAGCCGGGGAGGGACCCCAGAGCGTGCCGTGGATCCCAGAGCGTGAGCATCACAGTGCTGGGGCTTTGCCTCCTAGAACAGAAGAATAAACCTGTTCAGGCTCAAGGGCTGTGATGCTGTTCCAGGTTTGTTTTGCTTCACCCTCGGAGGTTGCCCTGGCTGGGGGCAGAGGGGTGCCTGTGGGTGTGAGTTAGAGCTGTGGATCTGGAAGAGCATCCCTGGGAATGGTGCTGGGCCCCTCCTGGGGGAGCAGGGCTCTGCCTTGGGGGCCAGGGATGGACTGCTGGGACTTGCACAGAGCCTAGCACAGGACCTGATGTGGAGCTGCTGGATAATGAGGAGGGGATGGGTGTTAATTAGCGAGGGGGAGTGGGAAGAAAGGAGGTCAGGGGAAAACTCACGGCACCAGGTTCTTGGAAAGCTGCTGGAGTTTGTGTCATGTTGGCGAGCTGGTGGTGCCTGCAGCCACCCCAGGGCTCTCAGTGGAGACACCTTCACCCCCTCCTCCAGCCCTGCCCCAACAGCAGCACTAACCCATGCCCACGTATGAACTGCCTGGATGAGAAACCAAGGAGCCCATTGAGGATGAAGAGAAAGGCCGTGGGGACCTGGGGTGGCATCTGGCACACACAAACCGACCTCCCCCAGGAGGGCCAGGACAGTGTGGGCATCCCGGGATGGGCAGGGCCGGATGGGGATGGAGCAGGCAGGGCCTCGAGGCTCTGAGTCAGGCCAGGGACGTCATGAGCTGCGGGCTCCTGCAGCGCTGGCAGCCCCAGAGAGCCTCCACGGCAGCCCGGAGGTGCTGCTGGGTCAGTGATCCCTGGGAGAGGCTGAGGGAAAATTGCTGGCAGGGACCTGCAGAGCCCAGACCCGGCGAGTGAAGGCAGAGCAAGCGGAAAAGCTGCTGCCTTCATCCCACAAGCTTTGGTCTCCTGGTTCAGGGAGGGCAAAGTCATAAATTTTCAGCTGTCTGTGGTTTGCAGCTCCATGGGAAGTGCTTCCAAAAAAAGTGTTTTCAGCTTGGAGCTGAGGGCAGAGAGACGCTGCAGCCGAAGCAGTGCCAGGTTGCAGCAGGGCTGGTTGGGGTGAATTTAACCCCCTGACAATGTGAGTGCTCTTCCTGCCCCTCTTTATAAGGAGTTTTGCAAGGACTTAATGCCTTCTAAAGTGCAGGCTCGCAGGGGCTCAGGCAGTGAGATGCTGTCAGCAGCACCCCTCCCTGGGCAGAGCACCCCTCCCCAGGCTGCCTTCCCTGTGCTGGGTGGGGCAGGACAGCAGCCGTGCCTTCAAACACGAGCTTTACAGAGTTCCTGTATCTGTCCTGTGCACAAAAATACAGTTTTAGGGGGTAAATGGAGAGAGCGGGCTTTAAACAGGGCAGGATGGAGCAGGCAGCAGCGAGAAGCGGCTGGAAGCTCGCAGGAGGACATCCTGCAGCCCGGCCTCAGCAGGGTGCCTTGTCCTGCCTTTGCTCAGCGCTGGCCCCGCGGCTTTGCCATCACGGTTTTATTTTGCAAACCCCGTGCACAAACACCCCCGGGGTGTGCAAACACCACCCCTCACTCACAGGTGAGCACAGCCCCGAACACCCCTTTATCCCAGTCCCGGGGGCAGGAGCAGATGCCAGCCCTTGTCCGAGGCTCACCCCGCACCCGTGCCCCCCTGCCCGGCACCGGGGCGCACATTCCGTGCCATCTGGAGCGTGACACGGCGGCAGCAAGTCCAATCTATGAGCCAGAGGATTGCCAAACACATCTGGCTGTGTCAGGTCACCCCGCACCGCTGGCGCTGCCACACGGACCCAGGACAAAGCCTCGCCTTTGTTTGCTCCTGTTCGGGCACCGCGAGCGTCCTGGGCACCGGGGGGTGGCAGCTCGGGAGCATGAGCTCACCGTGGGCTCGGTTTGTCTTCATGCTAAGCCCTTCCCGGAGATGTCAGCTGCCAGAACGTGTCATTTATGCTTCACGGCGCTGCCTCAGCGCCGCACGGATGTGACAGAATGACAAACAGCAGCATCCTTGAAGGAACGGCTCCGTCTGGATGGTTCTTCTCTAACAAACAAGCGTGAGCTGCGCTGGGCTGAGCCACTCGCAGTGACTCTGCAGGGGCCGGGGCTGCCCGTGGAGGTGGCCGTGGTGGTGGGGAGCTGCGGTGAGCTTTCCTGACCCAGCCTCGGTCACTGGGAGGTGCTCCCGAATCCAAAAGCAAGGCTCACAGCTTGGCGTCAGACCCGGCAACTGCGGCGGGATGCTCCCTGCCACCTTCCTGGGATGCTCCCTGCCCACCTCCACGTCCCGGGATGTTCCCTGCCACCTTCCCGGGATGCTCCCTGCCCACCTCCACATCCCGGGATGCTCCCTGCCACCTTCCCGGGATGCTACCTGCCCCCCTCCCTGGCTCCAGTGACTCACGGCACATCGCCCTGGGAAATAGGATGATGCTGGAGGGAAGTGGGTTGCTCCTCTCCGTGCAACGGGCAGGCCGGAATGGCAGAGTCAGCCCTGGGAAATGAAATCCTGGGGGGTTCTGCCTGTTGTAGCTGTATTTATCGTGCTCATGAGGTCCCTTCTCCCCATCCATACCAGGAAAATTCTTCACCAGCCCGCACTACAGCCCCTGTTTCTGGAATCACAGGCTGGTTTGGGTGGGAAGGAACCTCAAAGCTCATCTAGTTCCAACCCTCTGCCAGGGGCAGAGACACCCTGCACAGACCAGGTTACTCAGCGGTTACTCCTGGAACTTGTCTCTCTGATCTTCCCTGAGCTGGAGCAGGTTTCCCAAAGGTGCCAGTGCTGGGTGTGGATCGGACCAGGGGACCAGTACAGAGTTGGCCCAGCAGGTCACCCCCACACCCCCAGCAGGTCAAGGCACTGAGGGGTGCTGGGGGGCAGTGGGGAGCATTGAGGGGCAGTGGGAGCCGTTCTTGGGGGCCAGTGAGGTCCAGCCCAAGCTGGCAGCCCCTGGGGACACCTCTCCACTGCAGCCCCAGGGGACAGTCGGCATTTTGCAGCTTTGCACTTTCATTTTTGCCTTCAGACAAGCTGCTCCAGGAGGGGGGGACACAGCAGTGCTTCACTCTCCGTGCCTCAGTTTACCTTGTGAAAACAAATCTCAGCTCTCCGCCCTTGCAGCAGCTCCTGCAGAGGTTTTTAGCAGCTCCCTGCCCAGCCTGCAGCACTCAGACAGAGGGATGGAGCTGAGGAACTGAAGCTGGGGATTAAAGGCTGGGATTTTCCCTTCCCACATCCCTGCTGTGAGACCAGTAGGAACTTGGCCAGCGCCAGCACAAGGAGCCACATCCATCAGCACTGGGTAAATACAGCCCATTGTTCCCAGCGCTGCAGGAAGGGAGGGGAGGGGAGCACAGCAGCACCCACACAGCTCACTGCACAAGGAAAATGCAGGCAGGGGGCTTGGGAGGGCCTGGCTGACCCATGGCCCCACTTGGGACATGGGAAGAGGTATCCAGGTCCCAGTGTTAGAGCAGCATCCTCTCCCCTCATGGTGCCACTGGAGCCACCTTGGCTGTGACAGAAATGAGACCCGAATTTGAGCATAAAGCAGCTGCACAGGGTAACTCACCCCTGCCAGCTCCTCTCTGCTTCACACCATGCTGGAGAAGCCTGATGGAAGTGAACATCATTCCCCATCTTCAGAGCCAGGGAAGAGCCACAGAGCTGTGCTCAGGCACTTGGGAACAGCTCTGATGCCAGGAGCCACCACAGCTCAGCCATTCCCTCCAGCCCTGCAGGGAGGGGGCAGTGAGCCCCCATTTCCTGCAGTGTCCCCAGGATGGCAATGCCCCCTGCCCTCCATTCCCCTCCTGCAAATGTGACTTTGGGTTCTTTGTCTTTCAGTCCCAGAACACCTGAACAACCTGACCTGGTGGGTGGCCAGGGCAGGAGGTTGAAACGAGATGCTCTGTAAGGTTCCTACCAACCCGACCCGTTCTGTGACCCCGTGTTTCTATGATTCCATGGTTCTGTGATTCTGAGGTCACTCCTGGCTCAGCTGGCAGCCCGTCCTGCTGGGGACAATGTCTCTGCTCACAGAGGGACACCCTTGCTCAGTCACCCATCCCTGGAGGGGACTGGAGCAGGTTTACAGGTGACTGGAGTGCCCTGAGAACCTGAGACATGGCACAGCTCGTCCTTCGGGGCAGGCAGAGCCCCACCACAGCAGACGCCAACAAGAGGCAGCCAGGCCAAGGTGCTGTTCATGGCTCACCCGCACCACTTGGATTCCTTCCAAGCAAAAACCTGGGGAAACCAAAACCTCAAGAGCTGTGCGGATGCCAGAAGTAGGGAGCCAGCTCGGAGCTGGGCGTGCAGGGGCTCGGCAGGGTGGTGCCCCTGGGCACGGCCAGGGCCGGCTGCTGCTGATGCTCCCCGACAGGAAATCTGCCGTGAACGTGAGATGTCCTGGCAGGCGGCGGCTGCGCCGGAGCCCCCGGCAGAGGCCGCGGAGCCGCGACGGCGCTGCCTGAGCAGGGCTGTCAGGAGCTCTTAGGGTGACAGTGGGTCTGGCGAGGGGCTGGCAGGGAGTGGGGGTGGGCAGAGTTTCGTCTTCTGAACCCAAGAGAGGAGAGGTTTTGGGGGCAGCCAGACCAAAATGCTGAGGCTCCACAGCTGAAGGATCAGTCAAGGAGCTGCCACCCCGTCCCTTGGCTCGCAGGTCGTGCAGCCCTGGCATGTTCACAGGGAACACCAAACTCCCCTGTGAAATGAATGCAAACCTCATTTTATTTTAACCTTGCTTTTGGCTAGATCCGTCCTTTGCTCCCGCCCTGAAAAGGAAGGAGCAGTTTGGCCATAAATGTGTCTAGGGCAATAATCAGCTCAGATCCAGGACAGCACTGAGGTCACTTCTGCCCCATCATGTGAAGTTTATTCGGTTATTTAAGGACAAGAAGTCACTGGGGAAAGAGTTGGGAACTGTGGCATGAAAGCCCAGGGAGCCAAGGCCATGCAGAGAGCGGGGAAGGGCCCCCATGGGCAGTGACAGGTGGCCCCGGGCAGGCAGAGCACTGGGGGATGTTTACAAAATGACATTTTCATACACTCTGGAAAGGGAAAAAAAAGCCGTTTGTTTTCAGGGTGAGAGCATCTCGTCTGCCTGGCTTTGCATGGCATGGAGTATCGCTCCCAGCAGGACACGGGGCAGGGGAGGCTTGGCTGCCAGCGCTGCTCCAGGCGGGAGCACAGCCCGGCTGCGGGAGCTGAGCTGAGCTGTGGTGATGGGTGCAGTGTCCCTGACAGCCTCGGTGACAGCCTGGCAGGGAGAGATCCTGGCTCAGTCCGGGCTGCAGGAGCACCTTGGATGGGTGAAGACCCTCTTCTGTGCTCCTGTCTCCAAATCTGGGGTCTTGGGCATCTCCTGCCAGCACCAGACCTCACTGCACCTTGGGTTAATGCCGTGGATCTGCTGAAGATCCCACCTTCTTCTAACACTGCCATGAGAAGCCACATACCCACTCCCAGTCCCCCAAATCCCTGCAGCCATCCCTCGAGGGTGCCAGGCTTTCTTTGAGCTTTGGAGTAGCTCCTCTCTTCACATTTAAGTTTCTATGGTGTATTCCAGGGTTGTTCTTACCTAATTTGCCATTTTTCTCCTGGAAATCCCTTGCCTTTAGGACTTGTGTCAGTCCTCCAGAGACACATGGCCAAGTGCATCCTGCAATCCTGCCCTGGTGAATGCTATTACACTTTGTACCCTTTCTTGTCATCCATCTTTCACATTCAGCCCCACTGACCCGTAAGCATCCCTGTTCCCGTCTGTTCCAGGCTCCCCACTTGTACCCTGAAGCCAGGACAGCTTGATTTGGGGTTTTCACACCTACAGTAGCACCAGCCACATAGCCCAGAGCCTCCTGTCTCTCTTTGCCTGCACTGATTTAATCTCGGTGGCTGAATGGAGAGGTGGGCACAGTATCCTGCCCATCCCCAGCCCGTGCACCACTGCCCCACGAGGAGGAGGCGGCTCAGCCCCACGAGGAGGAGGTTCAGGGTTCAGCCCCACGAGGAGGAGGCAGCTCAGCCCCATGAGGAGGAGGCTCAGGGTTCAATCCCACGTGGAGGAGGCTCAGGGTTCAATCCCACGTGGAGGAGGCTCAGTCCCGCTTGGAGCAGCGTGCAGAAAATTGGCTAAAACATCTGCCCCTGTACCTGGTAACACCCCACCTGTCTTTACTGGCTTTACCGGCCCTTCAAGCGGATCAGCACTAATATTTAGCCTTATCTTGTGTCTAGAGAGCTTAAGGCACGTGCCAGGCCTGCGCTTCCGTCCCCGATGCCACTGCAGTGGGCAATTCCAGGCAGAGCCAGGCACTGGGACCACTGGGACCACTGCAGCCTGCTGCAGAATGGGGTGGGCTGGGACTCTGCTCCCCCTCGGCACCTCAGGGCTGCAGGAGACCTTGGCATCACACATTTCATCTCCTGATGACCTGAGAGCTCTGCCATGTCACCCTGTGTCACCCAAGGAAAAGCCGTGCCGGTGGCCTGAAGAGAGGTGAGCTCTTTGCTCCAGCCAATAATCCAGCCCGAGCAAGATAAGAGATGTTATAGAAACTCCTCTGAGCCCGGGAACAGCTACACTAAATCCCTTTAGTCCTCGGCGAGATATTTGTTTACCGGGAGAGTGGATTTTGTTACCCAAGGTGGTTCGGTACAGGCTGTCCGTGGTTCCCTGCCCTCCCCCGGGGGGCACAGGGGCTGTGGCAGGAAACGGGCCTGGGCTCAGGGTGGCCTCTTTGGCATGGAAGAGGTCATCTGGAGGAGGGGACAGCACCCATGCCAGGGTCAGCTCTCAGTACCCCTATGCCTAAAACTGGGTGCCACAGCCGTGACCTCGGGGCTGAGCCTCCTTGCTGGTGGCAGCACCGGTGACATTGGCTTCCACGAGCCTGGCCATGAGCTGGATCAGCAGGACGTGCCACTGAAGTTCCCCTGAAGCGATTAGTGATGCCAGCAGGGATCTCCTCCCATGCCTCCTTCAGTGGCACTGGAGGATCCCAAACCCAGCCCCACTCTCCTCCCTCCCCGCTGACACCCACTGGGGCTATGGGCAAACCTCAGCCCGCCCCTCTCGCAACCAGCTCCTGCCTCTGACCCCAGCTGGCACTGGGGGGCACCAGGCAGGAGTTTGTGTGACCCTTTCCAGGGCCAGCACCCCCAGGCAGCCCCCAGGCGGGGCTGTCCCCCCTCGGAGTGGCAGGTGCCCCGCGGTGGCCCCAGGGCGCCGGGAACAGGATCCGTGCGACGCCAGGCTGTTCCAGACAGGAGCCCCACGTATGGCTGATCCATGTATGCATCCTGCGGCCCCCTCCCGAGCGCGGGTGGGAGCTGTAGGGGTCGGATTTCTCCTCTCACCTGTCGCTGCATCAAAGGCCATTTGGATTGAATCTCCGGGAGAGGCAGGTTTAACCCTCTCGGGTGCAGCTTGTCCCCGCGCCGGGGGGAGGACCTGCCTCGCTGACCCTGTCCCTTCCTTTGTCTCACACAGCCCGGGCTGGCCCTTGGCTCTGCCCACAGCAGGCAGCAGCTTCTCCTCCCCTCTCCTGTTTTCGCCTGGTGTCCCATCCAGGGCTCATTCCAGGTGGGAGAAGCGATGATCCACCCCACGGGGCCGCTGCTCAGCCGCTGCGTGCGGCGGGGGGCAGCAGCTGGGGACACACCCGGCAGGGCAGGTGGTGTCGCTGGGGTTCCTCATTGCTGGCCACTTCCTTCTCAGCACCTCGGCTGGGACACCGGGAAGCCCAGCTGGAAACGCAGTCGGCCTCACATCTACCATGAATTTATCCATGGGCAGAAGCAGAGGCAGGGGCACGAGTGGGTGGTGCGGGGTGGAATTGCCACCCAGGCAGTGCTCACTGCCCCTGTGTCCTGCTGTGGGGTGCACAGGCGCAGGGTGCTGAGGCACTGGGTGCCCATCGCAGGAGTCAGCGCTGCAGCAACTCCCAGCTGCTGGCTCAGGCCCCTGGGAACGCGCCGGGGTGCTGCAGGCTGCTCACCACAGCCACAGTGATGCTTCACTGCCTGCCAGCAATGGGCCAGGCCCGGGGCTCCTGTCACCTGGCATGTGACCAGCGCTGCTGATCTGGGGCGCCGTGTCCGGGACTGGAGCAGTGCCCAGCACCAGCAGCTCCAGCGCTGAGAGCATCGGAGCTGCTGCTCCCTTGGAGCCGTGACAGCCAAGCACTGGGATAGGAGCTCCCCAAAGCACATCCAGGCACAGCACGGGCTGTTCCTGAAGGTGCAAATTGTCTTTCTTCCATCTGGGAGCAGCAGCAGAGCTGGGGAGCACTTGGCCAGTGGGACGGGGTCCTGTGCTCTTTCGGCTTCCTCCTCACTCAGTCACTTTCAAGTACCAAACATAAACTTAAAAGTGAAATAAAAATGAATGTTCCTGAAAGATGCTGCAAGGACATCAGGGTATTTTTTGGGAGAGCTTCACTCATGTCCCTCCAGAAGTGGAACTCTGTGGGCTGGTTCAGGGACAGAAGAGGCACCACTGTGTCACATGTTCCTGGTGGCAAACAGCCCTGTGAGGGGAGCAGATCCCAGGGTTTCTCCTGTACTGAGTGCTGATGGCTTTTCCCAGGAGCAGGGCTCCAGCCACCTCCTCTGCCCTTGTCCCCATGCTCCCTGCTCCCTGCACCAGCTCTCCCCCAGCAGCACATGGTGGAAGCAGCAGCCCACACACCATTTTCCAGCATTCTGACCCAAACTGCCCTCTCCTGACTGCCAAAGGCTGCCCAGCCCGTGGGGGCTTCGCTCAGGCAGGGATCGTCCAGCATCCCAAGCTTGGCTGATGGCTCTGCCACTGACTGGGACCCTGGGGACCATCCCTCACCTCCCACGGGGCACCCCACTGCTCCACAGCTGTCAGCCCTGTAGAGGGTTGGCTGTGGGGTAAGGATGACCACAAACATCTCCAAGCGCCCCTGGCTCCAGACCTGCCTGTGAATGTTCAGTGTCTGACTCGACCTGCCCCAAACGCACCCCACAACTCACTCCTGCTCCATCCCGGCCCCAAACGCACCCCACAACTCACTCCTACTCCATCCCAGCTCCTGCACAACACTGCTGTCATCCCTTCATCCTTCCTCCCACTGCCTGCCCTTCTCCCTGCCCTGCTCAGGGCTCTTTTCTCTCCCTGCTCCCTTGCAGGCAGGTCGGCGCCTCCCTCCCTCATTCCCTCTGCCCCTGGGGCGTCACGGTCCCCTCTCCTGTGGGGACAGCCCAGGGCATGCTCTGGCTCAGCACTGGCAGAGGCTTCGCCCCTGCCATGCTCCAGTTCCTGTGGGCGCAGGATCCAAACTTCACCTGGATTATGAAATCCCACAGGATCCTGGTCACTCCCACGAGCCATCCCAGCTCTACTCACCGCTCCAATGGTGCCCTGCAAGTGGATGCTCAGCTCATGGGATGCAGGGCTTTTCTGCAGGGCTCATCCATCACTGTCCCTATCTCCAAGTGCCCACAAAGGCCCTGTGAGTCTTTCCCTGAGGGAAACACAGACTGAAATAGTATTTTTTTGATAATACCTGACTCAAGCTGGCCAGCCTTGAAAAAATCAGAATTTAGGGACATTACTCTGAGCACAAAGGGCTGCAGTGGAAAACAAGTCACTGTGTTCATCCTTCCCTGTCTCTTCCCTTCCCTGCTCAGTCCCCCCGTGCTTTGCTTTCCCTGCTGTCAGGGGCCATAAGCTCACAGGGAATGAGCTATCCATGCAAAAGGCCTTTGGAAATATTCATTGCTCATCTCCTAACAAGATTACCCTGAAATACTCCATTGCTCTGAGGGAGATTTAAAACCTTTCAGGCTCTCGGTAACCATAGCAGCACAGAAGTGAGAACCAAGGGGAGACAAGTGATGTGAGAAATCATTGGGGATGCAGAGCCTGGCTGTGTGTGACTGGGTGTGTGACTGTGACTGGGTGTGATTGTGTGACTGTGAGTGATTGTGTGACTGTGTGACTGTG
>WEIT01010404.1:469001-548430 GCA_013389985.1 Dryoscopus gambensis | reverse complement strand
CCCCAAGAAACAAAACCCACCCCCCCCACCCCCCTCCAACAGAAATTTTCATTCCCAATTTGAAAATATCAGGAGTTTTTCTACAACCCAATGCTAAACTTCAGCATGGAAAATTGTATGTAAACACGCACATACACACATACATATTTTATATAAGTGTGTGTGTGTATATATATATATAAAATATATATGTAGGAGGCGTGTAATGGCAATGAGATGCAATTACTCTGAGGAAAGGTTATTCAGCTAAATACACTACTAAAACTTGAGGAAAAAAAAAAACAAGTCTTGAACCCAGTTTGTGCATAGTTCATGATCCTCTATAAAACCAGCTTTTGTTAATTTGCAATCTTGCAGGACCCTTTAAATCTGATAAAACCATTAAAAAGCTAATCTTCCAAAAAAAAAAAAATGTAATGCACAAGTTTCCTGATCCAAGCAGGCAGGGAGCACAATGTTCATATAATTTTTAAAACATACTTGAAGTGTATGTTATTCCATTGTCTTTCTTCCTTTCAAAACAATCAAAAACATTGATCTTTTTTTAAACATAAAGCGATTTTTTAATATATAAAGCACTCTTCAAACATCTATTTCTTTTGAGTCCATTATTTGGTAAATATGTAACTGCTACACATTAGATTAGGTATTTTCTTCTTTCTTACTGTCTTTTTTTTTAATTTTATTTTGTTTTTTAATAATATCTTCAGTGCTAGGAGTTGGGTTTTAAAAATACATGAAATGGTGTGGAGTTGCTCCTCGGGAAACCCGGCTTTCCTGAGACATCTTCCACCATGTGCAAGATAGTGATCACAAAGTTTTCGCCACTTTGACGAAGAGGAGGAAAACAACAACAAAAATAGTACACAGCAATGGCCAAAGAAAAGGATAATACAACAACACTGTTCAATCCCAGAGCTCTGAAGTAGCATATCTTCATTCTGAAAATAGTTTTCTTTACGATGGAAGTCTTTTTTTTGTTTTTTTTTTTTTCTCTCTCTCTTTTTTTTTTTTTTTTTTTTAAAGTCCTTTTTTTATTTTAAAGTTTGAAGGAGAAAAAAAGGTCTGTAAACAGGTGGGAGCCAACACTCCTGGCTCCTCCAAAAGCAGTCAAAACTTATGTCCAAGTGCTTGTTTCTGTTCCTGCTTGCAAGGGAACTATGAACTCTTTACAATTATCTATGGCCACAGTTCAACAAGAGTATTTTTTTTTTAAACTTTATATTCCGAATGGAAAAATGGTGCAATACTCCGGTAATAATTTTCTTGCATTAGTCCACAATAAAAAGCCGCTAAAGGTAGATATACATATTATTCTCCAGAGATACACACTGTAATTTTTAAAATGCAATTAAGAGTCCTTGAGTAAACATTTACACGTGAATTGTCGCCGGCCCCTTCTATCAGTTCCTTTCCTTTTTTTTTTGCTTTTTTCCTTTTTTTTTCTTTTTTTTGTTTTTTTTTTTTGTTTTTTTTTTTGTGTGTGTTTTTACCATTACAGGATTAGCTACAAGAAGGGCTGCGGACACTCAGTGCAAAGTTAGAAGCTAATAACAATTAAACATTTGACCAATGAGCAAATAAAAAGCATATACTGAACCAAAGGAGAAAACTTCACACGTTGAGTTAAACCACACGTGGGCATACGCACACACAGGCACACACACACACTCACTCACATCTGTCCCAACAAAAACATAGAGTCTGAACTTTAAACAAAAAATTCTTAGAGCCTGTTTTTTGTGTACTGATGCTGACCTGGAAGTGTAATAATTCAACTTAGAAAGTGTTCACATTTTGTTATTGGCCTGCTGGATTCAAGTATTTGCATGTTGATATGGTTTGCTGCTTTTTTTTTTTAATTTTTTTTTGTTTCTTTGTTGATTTTTTTATATTCTTTTTTAACTTTTTATATTTTTTGGGATTTAAAAAAATGACATGAAAAAGTAATGAAACAAGGGTAATGTGCATAGGCAGATCCATGGGAGTAGTGGACACAGAGATACCCCAACCCTGCCCTCCCTTCCCCCCCCTCAACCTGTACAGTCCAGAGTTGCCACTCGGATTCGTCACTTTTCTGTACCAATGGTAAATATCACACTTCACCCTTTCTGATTATTGGGTCCGCCTCTGTAATGTGCATAATAGTCACAGGCTCATTTAAATAGGCTTTCATTTCCCCTTCCCGCCCCCCCCAGTTGATAAAATAACCCTTTCCAGCCCAAATTCTGAAAAGTGCCCTTCATGATAGACCTATTCTAAGCAGCTTTTATACTTGGTTTTGAAAAATCACCATACAAACATAAAAAGACGACATAAAACAAAAAAAAGCCATGAAAAAAATAAAACCTGTCATTAGCATGTGACACTGACCAAAGGAGCCCATACTGTTTCAGGAACAGTTCACAAGGACTTCTGCAGTTTCGGATTCGATATTGGACAGAGGTACTAAGGAGGGCTGCCAGTCTCATGGGTTAAAGCTGGATTCTTCATCAAGCCCGGGACTGGAAAGGGTTACCTTTTTTTTTTTTTTTTTTTTTTTTTTTTTTTTTGAATTTTTTTTTTGAATTTTTTGTTTTCCTTTAGTGCTGATGATTGTTATTTCCATTTTGTTTTCTCTCGTCTCCTAGATGGACTCCCCGCTGAGCAGATCCCCCGGCAGGAGGGTGTTGAGGGGCGTGGGGCTCCCGATGACTCTGCCGTCGTCGGTGCTGGGGGGGCCCCACAGGCTGCTGGAGTACTGGGGCACCCCTCCCCAGAGCAGGTCGCTGCTGCCCTTGCCCCCCAGGCACGGCGGGTTCCAGTGGCCGGCGTCGGGGCGCACCAGCCCGTGGGAGCTGCCCGAGGAGCCCAGGCGGCTCGGGGTGGATCCAGTGTTGGACTGCCAGCTGGAGGTGGGCGGCAGCGCCTGCCCCTGCGCCAGGAAACGGTTCACTTCTTCCTCACCAGCAAACTCCGCCAGGATGGTAGTGTTGCCCAGGACACACCTGAGGGCACAAGCAAGATGTGAGACATAGGGTGCAAAGAGTGCTTTTGGTGGATATCGTGTCAGGAAGGGCTGTAGATTTGGGGTTGTTGAGTCTGACCTAACTGCAGTGCCTGGAGGAGCCTACAGGGAACGTGGAGAGAGATGAGGGACACGGGGCTGGAGTGCAGGACAAGGGGGAATTGCTTCAGACTGACAGAGAGTAGGTCAGATGGGATATGAGGAAAATATTCTCCACTCTGAGGGCGGTGAGGCCCTGGCACAGGGTGCCCAGAGAAGCTGTGGCTGCCCCATCCCTGGCAGTGCCCAAGGCCAGGCTGGACGGGGCTTGGAGCAACCTGGGATGGTGGAAGCTGTCTCTGCCCATGGCAAGGGGTGGGACTGGAGGAGGTTTAAGGTCCCTCCCCAGCCAAGCAATTCTGTGATTCTGTGATAGGGATCCATCTTCCCACAAGCTGAAAATGAGGTGAAGGTTTCCACCGCATCCACTCACTTGGAGCAATCCCTGTCTCTTTGACAAAGCCTTCTCAGTCCTGTTTTCTATCCACCCTTCTACACCCTCAAACACGCAAATCCACACATGTGGAGACCACCTCCTCTAACTGACACATCCTGGAATCTCAGTTCTCTTCAGGAATAAGGACAGAAGCTCACCAGCCAAGTGATGCTCCCACTACCTCAATATTTTCATTATGCTCATGCTATAACCTGCTGATAAAGGGAATTGCTTTCCAACTCTAAACACCCAAATATTCTTTTAAAACATCAGTCTCTGTATTCTTCATCCTCCCAAATGGTGCTAATTTTATCACTCCAATTCTCCAGCCCTTATGCCAATTAGTCCCATGGATTTTAAAACTCCTAAAAAGCACATTTTGTTGTCATACACTTCTTTCATAACTCCTTTAAAAGCAGGTGACCACCATGAACACATTCCTTATTTAGCATTGCTTTACTCTCTCTGTTTCTCTCTGAAGCTAAAAGCTTTTCCCTGAGCTTCCTTTGGAATCCTGAGCACATCTTACAAATTTTTTGTGGCCTTACAGGTGACAGGTCCTAACTGAGGATATTATGAATAAACTTTTGTAATGTCCTCTTATTCAGCAGTACATGAGAATCTACCCCCAGTTAACTTTTCTCTCTCTCATTGGGTAATTTTGGAAATCAAGATTAAAGTAACTAGTGATCAGTTACGCCTAAGAAAATATTTTCTGAGCTAGAACTGGCTTTGTAAGAAAAGAAGGAGGGAGCAGAAACATACATGTGCAGAGACTTCTGGGCCTTGGCTGCTTCCTCCTTGGAACTGTATCGGACCACAGCATTCCCTTGGGTCAGGTTCAAGTGGAATGTGATGAGAGGGCCGTGCTGCAAACACAGCGTCCGCAGCGTGGAGCCATCGATCTGGGAAGAGGCAGGGGCAGCAAAGGTTACCTGTGGTATTGTGATTTGACCTTAAATACTTTTTAAACAAGTGTTTGAAAGCTAAAGAGTGAGTACAAGTGAAAGGAAAAAGGAAGTACTTAATTACACACTTACTGCTCTCTGCATTGAGACATCCTGTCTTTTTAAGAATTCCCTACAGTCCAGTGCACAAATTTTCCCAATTCAGGTTATACTAATTATATTTATCATTAGAAGTCCACAGAAATCCAGAAATAAGTCAAAGGAAAAACACACTTCATAAATATAAGTTAATTTTCCCCAAGATTAATTTGGATGTCTGCATCCAAGGCTTTGTGGCTTACGTTCTTCCTTTGGAATGACACTGTGAAGGACAAGTAGAGGATTTGACAGACATATGAGAAGAACCCAGAAAACCCATAGGAAAAGCAAATTTTACATCTCTGTATGTGTTTTACAGCATCATTCGCCTCCAAACTTACACACACAGAAATGGTGCCCACTGAATAACTAATTACAGGCTTAAAAGTTCATACTTGATTTGACAGCACTTTGAAAACTTAACAAATTCCCTGTACAAGACAGATACTTGTAATAAATGCAGAATCATTATTCTTCTTTCAAATTAATCAAATAGCCGAGGCTGCTAAATGTTATTCTCGTCATCTCTTAAATGTTGTTCTCATCATCTCTTAAATACAAGTGTCTTTTCCTGCCCTATTTTGTACAATTCCAGTTACCTGGGGGGTGAGGTTCCGAAGAACCAGCCAGCTGCTTGTTCTCCCTGAGCTGTCAGTACTCCATGCAGAACCTGCAACACAAATTCCACACCAAAACATTTGATCACGGTCTCTGGAGAGCATCTCACAGGCAAATTTATCTGGAATCACAACACACTAACAAGCCTCAGTGCTGCTGAAAACAAATCCTACAGCAGTTGCCTCACATCTTGATTTACTGCCTCCCTTGGAATGAAAGGTTGCTGAATGAAAAGCTGCTCTTGTTACATTTCAAAGATCTGTGGCATTTTTCATACTCCCACAGTAACTATTACTAAACTAACAGGTGCAGGTATGGCACTGCAACAAACTGGATCCTCAGGATGCATTAGAATTAATCTGGAAGACACACTTTCAAAGCAATTCTGATGTCCAAGCTCAGATTGCTGCTTCCTAATAAAGATTTTTATAGCACTGCAACACTCTGCTCTCTTGCCAGTGACAGATTAACATGTATGACTTATTCAAAACAGGTATTTCTGCACTCACAATGTCCTGATTGAAGACACAAGGACATAACCAACAAAACCTGCTCTTCCAACCTCAGCCTAGTGTTTTACAGCTTGGTGGTTTACAGTAAGAAGCTGTACAAGCTTGATATTTACGAGAGGGATTTGAGAATCACAGTGGATCCTGGCAGCTGCTTTATCTGCCCTCCCAGGTCGGGGTTTGGTGAAGAACATCCAAAAGAAATGGCAGGAAGAGGGAAGAACATTTACTTCTCAACTTAGTGTAAGCAGATTATTAAAACAGGCAGCTTTATAAAGTAGGTGTAACACCTGTATATATATATATATTTATACAGATAGAGATATCTAAACATAGCTATATATACAGCCAGATCCATGGCTTCTCATATTTGTATTAAAGGAAAACAATGGCATATAAAAAAAAGGACCTGCATGAAAAAATTCAGGCATTCCCTGAGGGTCCTGCAATGACATCAGGTCCTAAGTGCTTCACATCCATGTGTTCCATATTAAATTCCATGGGCTCCTCTTGAAGCCTTGTGGACAGTCTTAGATCACACCACAAAACAGGACACATGTTTGAAAGACATTTTTAGAAATTAAGGAACTGGGGGAAAAAATCCTAGCTGGGAGCTAAATAAACTGTGCGATTCCTATGTAAAATAACCAATACGACCAGCTGAAAGATGCTTCATTTATCCAAACCGAAATAAAGAGACAGGAGATGCATCCCCAGCACAGACCCACTCTAGCTATGTTAAAGCTCTGGTTTCTGGAGCCTCACACGCAGAGTAAGAGCAAACAACGACAAAAAGAAGGCAGAAGAGAGAGCTGTGAGTACCAGAGGAGTAAGAGCTGGTCCAGCCCAGGGGACTGGCCCCCCACGTGGAGGATGGCTTGGTGTTGGTTAAGCCTGGAGGAGGTCTCGTCGGAGCTGTAGTGTTTCTGGGTACCTTCCAGAGTTCGTGGGACAGAGAGGCTTGGGTGTGAGAGATCGGGCCAGAGGACCACGTGGACTTGATGTCTGACAGTTTACCTGCAGTAGAAAAACAATGCGTTTGTGTATTCTTCATTCGTGGGTGTCATGGCCTACATTCTTCCAGCTTCTCAGGAGGAAAAGAACAACCTTCTGTACCATCCAGTGCTATAAATCCTATATGCTTTGAACCTACACCAGAGTTTACAATTTCAAGTACTTTTGTGTTTAGTGAACCTCACCCTACCTGCTACATATACAGTTCCCTTTTGAAAACCTATTGTTTTGCTTTCTTGTAAAAGATGATACATCAAAAAAAGTCCAGAAAATGGATGTAGGTATTTGAAGTCTGATTTCACCAAAATTATAATGAAACACCTCAAGATTGTCTCTCTCAAAGGTTTAACATGACTTGAACACTTTCTCTTGCCCAACTCATTTTATCTAGTATAAAGAATCCAGTATATCCATATGTTTTTCTGATGCATTATTAAAATTCTAAAGATCAAAGACCAACAAAAACTTATTTCTGAGTATTTGAAGTAACCTATACTCTTTTTTCCAAGTATCTTTGAGAAAAACTAAGTCTCTAAAAGATCAGATCATATCACAACCTGTCAGTCTTTATAACTTTTTGCTGTTGCTTGTTCTTTCCCTGATCACTTTTCAAACTCTTACTGCTGTTCCTGCCAAATCAAAGTTTTATGAAATAACACAAACCCAAGAACAGCAAACACAGGATAGCTTCATAGGGGCAGACAGAATTGGTTTAAATAATGGATAGCAAAACAAATCTTTATTCACCTTTAGACTTACACATCCCTGTCCTTCCTCCTCATACCAACACGTGCTGTGCAATCAGAGCCCAGTTTCCTTGTCACAGCACAGTCCTGCTGTTACCAACACTGGAAGCACATGTAGGGCTGGAATGGACTGAAAGGGACACAATCCTGCATCTTCTGCCCCAGCAAATGATGCTGTGACTGCACTGCCCTAATGCTTTAATGCTGATTGCAGAGAATAAGAAAACACTTGGTCTGACAAAGTCCAAGATGCAAAGATCTTGTCAATTTTTATAAAACTACAACAGGCAGATTTAAGTTTATACTGGATCAGTGCTTTAAGACATCAGGCAGACACTGAGTAATTTTCTAAGTCCCAAAGCCAAATTTATCAGTTGCAAAATCACAGACTCAGTTACATACACACACACTCCTCAAATTGCCTCCATTTATCTAAATCGTTTAACTCAATTATTTCATATTGAATCATAACAATATAAGTGAAAGGGCAACCACTCTCCCATCTTCTGGCAAATTGTAGCAACAGAAATAATTTGACAGTGACAATGAGGACGTTAATGAGTGTAAAATGGTGGGAGGAGAGGAGCAAGTCTGAGTTTGAAAGCTCAGAGCAGCCCAGCCTGTGATGGGGCACCCAATACAGGCCCAGCACCACGGGTCAGATGTTGCTATGTCACTCCTTCTCATGGGGTTAACACAAACAGTAGATGACACTGTAAAAACAACAAAAAAAGGCAGCAAATAAAGCAGAAATGCATGATAGATAAAGAAAAGCAAGCCACTCCTTTCTTTTCCTTTCACTGGAGGAAAACATCCCAAACAAGACCTTTTTGTTTTGCATTCTGCAGCATGACCCAGAGGCTGCACCTTCAGAGAAGTGGAGAGTTTTCAGTGGATCAGCATTTTCTTATCTAATCCATCTCTACAGCCCAACACATTTTTATAATGGGAGAAACTAGATTATTTAGGAAGCTAGTTTGCAAGCAAAATTTCCATGTTTTGCAAAAAGAAGCTCCAGAATTTAGAGCTCAGTAAAGAAAACGAGGTAATTATTTAGTTCACCTACAAGCTCAGCTATATAGGGGAGCATCAGGCTTTGGCTTGACTATTAAAAGACTGAAGAGGCCCAAACCCAACCCCTCCAGAGCCATGCAAAACATACCTCCTGGAGGTACTACTAAAGCTTTTCTTGAGCTGAAGATGTTTCACTTTTAACAGTGAGTTCATTAACACAAAGCTCTTCCTGGAAGAGTCTGTTCCTGCTGAGGTCCTGGACATTGTTCCTCCTTAACGATCTCAATGCCAGCATTCAGTGGCACCAAGTGGAATAAATCCATTTTTCCTCAGCACAAGTCCAGGCACACCATCCACCACTCCCCACCGCAGAGCTGCCGGCAGAGCTGCCACCTAGCACAGGGCTACAAATACACTTCTGCCTGGGGGAGCACTCCTGTAAGCACTGGGAGAGCACTCTCTAGGGCCTTTTCCTGGGAATGCAGAAGCTGTGGAAGCAGAAAGGCCGTACCTGCAATGCTAGGTGCAGATGCAATGCTGCTGAAAGAGCTACTGTAGCCGGAGGCACTAAGCGGCCAGGCACTCGATGAAGGCAGCGTGGCATTCTGAGATGATGTTGGGGATGACCCTGCAGAACCAGCAGAGAAGCAACTAAGAAAGATGGGCATAATGATGTTTGGTGTGACATAAGCAAATCTATTATGTGCAAATACAAACCATGCAAGGCATTCTCCTTAACTAGCCCAGTCTCTGAAGTCTAGGAATGAAATGTTACTGGAAGCGTGATAAAGTGAGGCAGAAGTCTTTAGAAGGAAAGAGAAGAAAGCTGGCACAGGAACAATTGCAGTGCAGAAAGTAAATTCTGCATTTCCTTTAAAATACACGACTCAAAAAATCAGTGTTAAAGTGTTTAGTCTCAAAGGAACAGGCTTCATTTATAAAAGTCCTCTGCCAGCTGACTTAGGCAATGGCAACTGTAGGTGAGCAGAGATGTGTATGATAAACTAACCTCTTACCACAGGTGATCTGTCCTAAATTACTCAAGGTAAACACTTCCCCTACATCCTAATGCCCACAAATATCTTTAAATTTTTTCAGACTTTCAGTAAAAGCAAGGATATATTTCAGCAATCTCTTCTCAAACTGATAACATAAATGAAATAGCACAAAACCACCTCAGTAAATTATTTACAATCTGAGCAGGTATCTCAGCATACGTACAATTTCCTTACTGGCAGCAAATGAAAGGAACTGAACATAAAATAAAAAATCTTCATTGCAAAGACCAGGAGAGCTGGAAGTATTCTCTCTAGCCACCAACAAAATCAAGTGTGTATCCTGGGTGACTTACCATTCCTGACACTCAGAGATGGGCTGTGATACTGAAACATCTTTAACTGACTAATAAAAATAGGTGAGCTCTGCAGCAAAGAGCATTGTGTTGAGGTAGAAAGAAGGAAGTAAAAGGACAATCTTATCCCTCACAGCTCAATAAAAAACACAGGCTGTGTTTTCAACTGGAACAGCAACCAACCAAACTTTACCTTAACCAGACTCCCTGTGCTCTCCAAGGGACACCAATACACAATCAAGCAACAGAACTCTCTATCAGGCCCTGTCTGGAAATAATCTATTCCCTGGGCAGGAACTATGGAATTACAGCAGATTCAAAGGCCCATAGAGCTGAAACTGGTCCTGATTCCTCATGGCTACAACTCTCAGCTCATAGAAGCTGACCCTCCAAAGCATCATTAGCAAACAGGGCAAAGCAAAAATTGACCCAAAAGCTCAAGTTTTGCCTGTTTTTAAGTGCACAGGCACACCCCACTGCCTGACCCTCTATATGGGGAGCAGCTCTGTCAGCACAAGCTCTGTGCTTCAGGCTGCAGTTATACAAGCATAAAGAAACAGATTCTGCAACTATAGTTGTTATTAAACTTCTATTATTACCAAGCTAAAAAGCTAATGAGGAAAGGAAGCACACACCAACACCCCCAGTCACTGCTTTTCAGAAAGTCTGAGCTCTTGAGGGCCTGTTTACTTCTGCAAAGACCATCTCTGCTGACCCTCTCTAAGGAGAGGAGTTAATTTCTTTATTCTACAGGCGGATTATGCACCAGCAGAGCTCATGTTCCTTCTCTAAAGCAGTGAGACCTGTAGTGGGTATAATCTGATTTACAGGTACAGCTCTGTAGGCTCAGGCTTCTGGCCTGAAGGATATTTCTTGGGTGCATTGTATCTGAAGTGTCACTGAACTATATCTTTATGCTTTTCTTTTTATAACTTCAACCTGTCTGCCCCCTTGAAGCACTGTGGAGTCATTAGAAGTTAATTCAACCTTACCCATTACCCAAATATTCCATGTTTCAGCTGAAAGAAAGGCTGCTTCCTGCTAAGAGACAACTAAAGTCACTGCAGGCAATCAACACTCCGGATTCCTTTCCCTCATGTTTCACATCCCTTGCCTGAGGTAACAAGCCCAGAGCTGGACACCCACTTCAAAGATAGTCCTGATTTACAATCTCTGCTGGTGCTACAGATGTAACTGTTAGAACAAACCTCACATTTTTCATCCTGACAGGCCCTTCTGGACAGCCTGATTATGCTATGCCTACTGCAGTGCTCTGATAGAGTGCAGATAACTAGGCTATTTTGGCACTCAGATCACAATTAACCAAGCCACCTTTCCCTTGATCAACTTCCAGTACATGTAGCTAACAAGTAGCACAGTCACAATGCTTCACTGTTTTACAGAATTCCCTTTTTATTCTGGAGTAAGCACTGCCAGGACAAAAGGAATGGAAATAGCACTGGGAAATATTAGTTTACTATTCAACTCCCTATTTTCTTCTTTGATGGTTTGGGAGATAAAACAGTTCTAATTTATTTTGCTTATTGATCTTCTAACAAAGCTACAATTAATTAATGCACCAGAAGCCTGCTGCCTCAGCAACAACTGTGGAACTTTTGTATTGTGTCTTCTGAGAATTTCACTAAGTGTATGGAGGAGGGCAGGCAGTGTGGAGAGCAAAATCTTGTTCAAAACCATGTGATACAGGTTAGAAAAACTTCCAGTGACCACAGAAGTTTAAATTACATCTCACAGCCTTTTCCAGTATAAAAATATTTACATTCCCACGGAAAACAAGAAACTCCTTAATCCCTTCTTTAAAACAATTATTTCTGGATATTCAGTGACAGTTTCAAGCAGAAGCATTATTAGATTAGAAGCACATGCAAAAATATGCTGTATCTGTAACAAATGAGGTCAACTCTTTGGGAAGGGAGAAGAAAGTATGCACAGATGTGGAAGCAGTTTGTGTGTTTACCTCCACTCTTGAGCAGATAGCGATTCACATCCTGGATCGTGGTGTTTATGGTAGGCCCAGTTGGAACACTGCCAGGAGTAACATCGGGGTCATTTTCAGGATCAATATTCTGCAGTCCTTTCCATGGCACTCCTGGGTGAAACTCTGCGCCAAACACAATAAAAAGAGAAGTGTGTGAAGTCATAATTCTCCAAAGTTCCTGTGCATCAGAAGGACTGAACAAACCCACCCGACACTGCGTTTTAGGGACAGCAGTTCCACACCAAGGCTTTGGACTGTGTTACCTGGTGGCCAGTTTATGCTGGAGCCATTGGAAATCTTATCACTATCGGATTTGGCACGTGACCAGCTGTGAGGAACAGCTACGGGTGGGCTGGCAGGAGACTCACTGTTCTGGATCAGATCATAGCGGCCGTAGGAGTCATCGAGGGAGGACTTTCCCGGAGGACCAATACTCAAACCTCCAGGGATAGCACCTGCAAGGATTGAAATGGGGATTTTGATATGGAATTTCATCAGGATGTATTTTGTTATTATTTTCTTTTCTTTCTGTAATACAAAGACAAAAAGAAAACTAAAATGCAAACACAGTAAACCAAGCTTAACAGCATCTGAAGCCTTAGCAGGGATTACAGCTGAGAGACATGCTGCTGGTACAATCTAAACACTCAAGTTAAAGAATTCCGCATTAAATTCCTGCCAAAAAGAGACTCAGTAATTCAAATCATCACACTGATGGTAAATAGGGACTTGCTGAGACAGCATACCAAGGAATATCCTTCATCTCATCCTTCCCTAAACATTCAGTGCTGACAGGATGGATAATTTGAAATGGCTGTTCTCATGTTCTTACAAACTATCAAACAACAATTTGGCATTGGCAGTGCAGCTACTTGCAGAATAAAAAACTGCTGTAGAAGAAATAATTCATGCTGCTCATAATAAAATCCAGGATATAATAAAGTTAACAGAGTCCCACGTTCTAACAGAATAAATTTTGTACAGGAAGTAAAGGAATAACTGGCTCAGGATACTGGAGGTGTTAGGGATAAAGGTGTGCAAACAGATTAGCAATCACTTCTGGAAAAATAAGAAGTTGGTGCCCCTAACTCTAGGTTGAGTATCTATGTAATCCATCATACCTTTGTACAGGGAAAGGTTGGTGATACTGGAAGAACTGTGGGAGAAAGCCAATATAAAGTTTTTTTGGATTGAAGGTATTCAGGTCTGGAATAAAGGGAAGACTCTGGGACTTGTTATGCCAACACTAAAGGCTTGTTTGACTTGAACTCCATGTTCTCAGCAACAAAATTGAACAAATGAAAAAAACATTCCTACATTGCATGCAGGGAGTGACAGCTGCAAGCCCTTCACTGCCGAAATCATCCATAAAACCTCACGGGCTCAAAGGCGCTTGGTACCAGCCATTTGTGAGCACTTACACAAAAGAAGAACGTGAGAGAAATAATTCCCATTGCACTGTGGGTGGAATCACCAAAACCAGGCTGGCAGGGGGGCCCAGGGGACATTACCGTGCTTGCTGGAGTTCTGGTCAAGTGAGGAAGCAGCACTAGACAGATTATCCATTGAGTTGGGGTGTGTCCACTGAGGAAGGCGAGACTGGGACTGAGAAGTGTCCTTCACTGACAAACCACCAGTAATGTCCAAGTTATTTACATTCATGTTCGGGTTCAGTCCAGCTGGGGGGGGAAACAGAGATCCTCAGATATCCATCATATACTGAGGGATTGAAAAGCTGTGTTTGAAAATCCAGCTGCAGGAATTACTGAACATTGATTTTCAGACAACTGTATGCACATGTGGCATTTACAATGCACATTTTCAAGAATTTTCCTTTTATGGAACACCAACAGAACTCCCATGAATTCAGAAAATGTTAAAACCTTGCTAAAAAGAGGGGTAAAAAAGATGTAGGGATAATATTTTAAAGCCAGTGTTTCTACTTACCGTCTCTTCACTTGTCTTAGAAGAATGCACTGGAATGTTGTGTTTAAACCAGTTTGCAGCATTCCATGGTTAAGCCAAAATATTCCTAATGTCTCCCCAGCACTCCCCCCACGATGTCTGCCACTTCATTTTGCTAGTAATATTTTAAAAATCCCCAAAAAAGCAACTAATTAAAAGGTCAGACAAAGAGTTGCTGTTCATCAGAGCAGGTTCTGCACTAGCTGGGCTTCTATTTTGTATACACAGAACAAAATCACTCCGACTGTTATTTAGGGAATAATTTTGACATGCTTCTGTGACACGAATCTGGGTCTTTTTTGATATATAATCCTGAATGTTAGCAGATCACAGAAAGCTGAGATATCATAAGAACCTCTTAGACTTAGGCCTTTAATTCACAAATTCTTTTGCCTTCTGATGCTCCCAGCCGTAACAGCTCACCACAGCAGTCAGAATTACCTTCTTAACTGCTGCATGGCAGATAAAGCTTGGCAATACTATTGTACCCAGCATAAAGAGAGTCACAAAGAGATTAAATTAATTCCTTTATGTCACAAAGGAAGTCTGTAGCATACATCAAACAATCACACAGCAAACAGGTCTGAAAGGTTGCTCTGTTCACTCTGTCTCCAGGCCCAATCAATTATTTTGACTTCAATCATATTTGACAGATATATGTCTAACCTACCACAAAATGCTGGGGCAGAAGATTTCAGGAACTTCCCAGATAATTTATTCCAGTACTCTACTCTGCTTAAACCAAGTGATCCTTAATGTCTAACTAGATCTCCTTTCACGCAACTAAAGTTTATTAGCTCTTGCATTAGGAAATGCAAGAAAACTTCTTCCTACCT
Source organism: Dryoscopus gambensis (assembly GCA_013389985.1). Classification (NCBI taxonomy): domain Eukaryota; kingdom Metazoa; phylum Chordata; class Aves; order Passeriformes; family Malaconotidae; genus Dryoscopus; species Dryoscopus gambensis. The sequence continues at coordinate 533,850 of WEIT01010404.1, read as the reverse complement.
TTCCTTTACATTTTTGAAGATTCTTGCATGCCTCTTAAATCTTCTCCTTACACTAGCGAGCAGAGATTTCATTTTTTCCTTAACAGTTGTGTTTTTGAAACGTTTAATCACCTCCACTACAATCTTTCTGCATTCCTTCAAACTGATCCACATATTTCTTGAAATACACTGACCAAAACTGATGCCTCACCAGTGCTGATTATAGCAGAAAGATGACTTTGCACAACTTTCCTGGATGATATTCCTGTTTATCAATATGACATTTGTGCATTTTACAACATGATGCTGTTAATTTATATTTAGTTCATAATAAGCAGTTAATTAGGGAAATCTTCTGCTCTGGTATTTGTAGGCAGAAGATAGGTGAGCAGATACAGCCCACCTGAACAGCTACCACATAGGCACAATTTTGACTTGGCATTTCAGTGCTATTTAATAAATATATATATATATATTTATATCTGTATTTGTTACACTGTGGAGCAAAACACTGAGATGGTGAATGAAGGAGATGGACTCCCTGTGTGGAGCTGCTGCAGGAGGCCACTCACCAAGAGGGTAAGGAGCAAAGGTGTTCGGTGAAGACTGTTGCTCTTTGGTCTGCAGGTCAGGTAGGCCGGGAGCCTGGGGATGGGGTGAAAAGCTATCCATGGCTGATTTGCCTGCAGAGGGGTGCAAAGATAGATGTGGAGGGGGAGGCTGCTGCTTCATAAGCAGGGCCTGGGCCAGCTGGCGCTGGTGCTGCTGGATCTGCTGCTGCATGTTATTGATTGTACGTGCAACCTGCAGAGAGAGAGCCAACAAACACCTGTCAGTTGTCAAGCCACAAAAACACAACACACTTCTTTGCCTTTCTCTACAGAGAAATAACACACTGGATCTCCTTACAAATAAAAACTGGCTGCATTAAGGCCTGGAAAGGTTTCCTCCAGCAAGGCTTGGAGCAGCTTTATCACTCAGCACCTTCCCCGTGCAGCACTCAAGCCATGCACTGCATTCCTCACTTAAGGATGCTTTAGGTGCTTCGGTAAATGTCACTCAGCCTCTCTAAGCTACAGAAAGCAAACTTTAAAGCAGAGATTGAGCTGGCAGGGACACTTACTTGCTGCTCCTGTTGTCTCATGGGTCCGGAAACGTTACGCTGAGCCTGTAACATCTGCTGCTGGATTTGTAAACGTTGGTACGCCTGCGGGGACAGGGACAGGGACAGGTCACACACAGCACACACAGCAAGCTCAGCACGCTCCCTTCAACTGCTCTGCTGCACCACAACACAGAGAAGACAAACTCTGCCATGTTCTGAAAACACTCCAGGAAGCAACAGTAATAATCTCGTCACAAATGTATTTCATAATACATTTATTTAAGAACCATGTTCATTTTCTGAGGTTTTTTAAAAAAAATTAGTAAGTCCACATGGCAAAAAGTGGTCATTAAAGACAGGAACCTACTTTTTTTCTGAAGAAACTGTAACACAAAGCAAAAATTAAATAGGATAAATACCAATCATTATTTTTGGTTTGGCCATTTTGAGTTCTGACAGCACTTTGTAGTTGAATCACTTGTGCTGCTTTATTCCTGAAAAAAACCCACAATTTTCAAGTGGTTGGCTCGGCAGCAAATTTTTTTACAAGGTAAGCTTTTCTGAAACACATGAATTCAAAATCCAAAGGAATTCTGTACAGGTATTTTTCAAGTAGCTGGGTACTGTTCAGTTATTACAAGAAGAATGCTGTGCTACTCAAAACCAGGGAAAATAATCAGGAATGAGTAATAGTATCAAACGCTGTTACTAATAAAAGAGTTAGACTAGCACACTGAGACCAGCAACTGTCTGTCATCTGTAATTTTAATTTTAGCCCTGGCCTATACTGAGTTCACAGTACCTCTTTTCAAAATATTTTTTAAATTCAATTAAATGTGCCTTAAAAATATAGATGTAAAATTTGCAAATACAGCCAAAGTACACAGAAGTAAGTAGTTCTTATCACATGATGTGTTTAATATATGCTCCATTAATTAAAGGAAATTTACCCTACACTTTATTTTTTAGTGAGACAAGTGAGGAAGTTCTGTAGGTAACTCAGGTGACCAGCACTGCCAAGATTCCTCTCGTTATGTTGTGACACACGTGTCCAGTTTAATCAGTTCTTCCTACTGACATGCAACACCCAGACCAGTGCTGTTTGAGAATACACTGTTATTCATACCAGTAAGAAGACAACTGACTTTTAGTTCCACTGATCAGCTGTAAAGGATAATTATTCCACAAATGACTATTTATAAAGCCCGAGGCAAAAAATATGATTTTCTTTCTTTAAAAAGAAACTTTACCAAAGAAATCAGAAGCTGATTGTTTTGAAGATCTGTCATGTCATTTAAAAATTTAGTTAGTCATTCTCCTATTTTATCTTCATGCCTTCAATTCTGATTTAGAGCTTATCTGCCATGCCTTTTAACTTACCAGCTGCAGCTGATAGAGCTGGTTCAACATCGTCATATGCTGAGGATTATTAATTGGCGAGGTTAACTGTGCAGGGCTGAGACCAATGTTTTTTGCTGCAAACTGCAAAAGCTGTGCTTGAACCTAAAGAAGAGAAGAGTATTAAACATTGTACATTTGCTTTTAACAGTGGGAACTGTGTGAGCCATTAATAAGAGTCACATCAGCTGGAAAATGTTACTATCACCAGAAGTAATATCATGAACTATCAAAAAAATTAGCAAGAGGCTCTAAGACAATTTTAATAACTGTACTCGAGTGCTCATTTATAAAAAAAGAGATGAGAATAAGCTCCTTAGAACTTTGCACCACTGTGCAAAAAGGAGCATGAGAATGTGCTCTCGGAAGTAATTACATGATACACATGTGAGAACATCTCAGCCATCCCACATCTTCCTGCCTAGGAAGTAAATAAATAACATGGACACAGCGAGGCAGCAGTGGCTGCAAAGCCTCAGAAGCATTACAGAGCACATGGGAAGAGTTCCAGGGATAGGGAAAACATACGAGAGAGGTGTTCTCTGACCTGAGGGGATAGAAACTGAGGCACTTGAGCACGAAGACTAGGCTGGGATGAATTAAGAGGTTGCACTGGCGGTTGCTGCGGCTGTTGCATGGTCCTGGCTTGTGCTGCTCCGCTATTGCCAAACATACCCAGATTGCCACTCGGTATCTGCAGCAGGACAACAGTGACACCGGCACTTAATGACACCTCTCAGCACATGACCTGGGTATTACCTGTCTGTGCAGGCTTTATTCTCGGTGATTATGACAGGCACAAGTCAAGAGACCAGCACATACAGGCTGTATTGAAAACAAGGCTTAGAATCAGGCAGGGCAAAAGTTGCCATATACCCAACATCCCAAACCTCCAGAACTTTGTACAGATGCCTGAACAAAAGGCAGCTGAAGTTGAAGATGGCTTTTGTAAGGATGCGGAATCCTGGAGGGTCGCAAGATGAACAACAAAAAGTACCTGCCAAAAATGTTTGTATTTGTATAGCAAGGGATGGGAGAATGGAGGCATTAAACTCACAGCAACCCCATCCTCCAGCTGGCTAAGCAGTTTTTTTACTTAGTCATTTTACAAAGCTACTGATAATGGACATGCTATTAGTGGAGACTGCTTTGGAAAGATGTGCTTAATGGGCTGGAAGTGCTGGACAAGTATTGCCTTAAGAAAACTGACTTTAAAAGAATATACATAATAAAGAGCCACAACAGAATGACGAAGTCTTTCTGTGTTGTTATTTCGTATCTTTGCTGAAACTTCAGTTTGCTGGCAAAAATAACCTTATCATAATCAACAGGACTTCATGGCTTCTCACTCTCATGGTTGTTATCAGTTCCCCCCTTTCATCTCCTTTCCTTTTCCTTCCCTCTCAGCCTGTTCTATGCAGGGACCAAAACACCCTCCTTAACTCGATGCTCTACCTGAGCCAGGTGCTGGATGTCTGGTTTCTTTCTTGCCACCTGTTAAAACTATGAGCTGCCTTGACTCTTGGAGCAGGAATAAAAAAACCCCCATCACTTCTGCCCCTCTCATCACAGAATAATGATACCAGCCAGGGAAGATGAATTAGAGCAATCTCACTGCCTTACAGTCTGTGACAACTAGCAATACCTCAGAAAAAGAGATTTCCCATCAGTGAAGGCAGAGCCACACCAGGGTTCAGGGGTGTAAATCCGCAACACTATGGTCTCTTATTGATGGGTATGTGTCATCAGCAGGCTAATTAAAACTAAGCAGTTGTTTTATGTCCTGTAAGGTGAACTGTTTACACAGCAGGTAGTTCCTCCTCTGATATTTCACATGAACAAAGCTGTCGCACTTCCAGTTTAAACCCATTTTCCTGGGGAAGTGGCTGATGGGCACTAGCAGCTACTCCAAGAGAGCCGAAATTCCCCTTGGGATCTCCCCCAACAGCCTTACCTGTCTAGAAGAATTCAAGTTTTGCATGCCCAGCCCTGAGGCAATCCCGCCCAGGGTCTGATTAGGGAGTGCACTGTTTGAAAGGGGGAGCTTCAGGCTTGGTGAAGGCAAAAATGGTGAAGTAGTGGGCTCTTCCACTAGGCCGCCATCCTGATTGGAGAAAGAAAGGGTGAGCTGTGTGCGGTGCCAGGAGCCCACAGCGCACAAAACAGTGTCCCATGGAGACAGAAAAGGGCGTGGATGAGTAAAAAGAGATATATAAAAAAAGGTATGAATAACAGGGAATGAAAAGCATGGAGTGAAGGGAGAAGAAAGAGAGAAACAGGATTAAGGTACTGTTTTTTGTAACTTTGCTGCACTTAATCCCCAAATGCACAATCACCCTCACCCACCTTTCCAGAGGAAAGGAGAGATTTTAGCAGCTGATTGCAGAGCTATCATGTGGGCATTGCCTCGTCCTCACTTAGGTTTTCTCCTTTCTTCTCCACCAGACTGAAAGGTGGAAGGGGGAGAGGCCCAGCACATTTCAGGGAGGCTCTCTGTCTGTCTGGAGAACTCCAGCAGCGGAGCACAGACATAAAACAGTGCTTTAACAAACCCAAAACTTGGGAAAGGCCACATCAGCTTATCTGACACCAGTCTGGATTTGGTTCCACATCATAGCTCTGCTCTTAAAAAACCATTTTTGCATTAATCCCCTTCCCTAACTGAGACACACAAGCTTCTTTTAATATTCACCCAGCACTGAGTTATTAATACCCACTCTGAAACATTACACTGCAAGGCACCCAGTGAACACAAACCATCAAACCCAGTAATGACAATATCGGCTGGGCAGCCTTCCTGAACATCCCCAGGAGGAGGCAGATTTTAGCAAGGCAGGAGGAGCCCCCTCTGCTAACTGGGCTGTGAGGAACCACGGCTGAGCGTGGATCCGATGCACAGGAGGCAGCCCCCACGGGGGGCAAACAGCAAGGCAGAAAATACAATAAATTAGGGAAGCCCCAATCAAACAGGTAGATCTCTGCTCGTGTTTCAGTGGGGCACCGAGTTCTATCTCAAACTGTGCTTTGATGTCTGGGAAGCCTGCGGCAAGCATGATCAAATAACACTGTGTACAAAGTAGGGCTCCAAAAAAACAGGCAGAGAGAAAAAGCTTTAATTTGCAATGTGCTGGGCTGGTGTTTTTCATTGCAAGGAAAGGCTTTTTAAAGAGGTGAGGACCTAGGTTATTTCAACCAATAAATTCAATGCCCCAGAAGATTGTGAGATACTGGTGAACCTCCTTTGTTCCAAAAGCAGCCCAGTCTGCTTACCACATACCCAAACAGATGACCTAATGCAGCAAGCATGCTCAGTGAATTATATGTTTTAAGTTAATCCTGAAAAATGCATTTTCTACAGCTCTCCTTTGATGCAAAGGAAAAGTTTCTTTACTATCAGGCGAAGTGACACTTGACATGCTATCTGACTATCCTGAGGGGGACAGTGACATTTTCTAATGATATCCCCAAGGCCTTTCAGCTCGAGATATTTTACATTCTACTGGACATCAGTCACACTCCACAAACAACTGCAGCTTGCATGACAGTAACAGGTTCAAGGATTTCTCTTCAGATCACGGACATATGTTTACAATTCTACCCTTCTCCCTTCAAAGTGAAAATAATTTCAAGCTTGGTGCTCGCTCTCCCCTTCAGATGCCATTGTTTCCTATGTGAACAGACCTACTGACCATGAAAGACCCTCCCTGCCCCTCAAATTTATTCAAGTCTTGTCTTCCTGACATTATTTTTTCTCAATTTAGAAACAGGCATTGCCAGGGATGGTGGAGGACAAGCCACACAGGAGACTCAGGCATTTCATTTCCAGACTCCTTCGCAAGTGTGTTCCTTGGCTGAACTGCAGCAAAGGGCTTTTGTGTGAGTTTGTAACACTTTGTTCGTATTCACTTGGTTCCATTTTCTTTAATTTGAACTTGTTGCATTGTGCTGCACAAATCTGTGCTCTGTAACTGAACTAAGATCAATTCATTTAACATGATGTATTTTAGTTGGTCAAATTAAAGCACCCTTTAGCCATTTTCAAGCCAGACTAGAGGACATTTTTATTGCTCACAGTGGTTTCTGGCCCACCATTTCTCAGGATCCTTTATGTAATAATTGTTTCCTGAAGAACAATCTTTTCTACCTAACCTTTCCTCTTCAGTGATTTTCTTACATGTTTATGTTATACTTCTTCCTCAGGCTACTCAATGAAAAACTGAATCATCACATTAATGCTCAAACCAGCACTGCTTTTTGAATGGACTTGACACACCCATAAAATCCTACTGGTAGCAGTGTTTCCTGTTACAGTTATCTAACACAAAGCACCACAGTGGTGGTTTTTAGGACTTTAGAAGTCTCTCACAATAGTCTCAAGTACCAAATGTGACAGAATGAAAGCAGAATTAGCCAAAGATTTTTATCCCTGTGAGATATGAACAATTTAGCAGAGGATGCCTGGACACTTTGGCAGTCACCTGCCAACAACTGTCACTTCATGAATCAAAAAGTCTCAACAGACACATGAGAGGCTGATGAATCTGCCAGAGGTCTTTATACAAAGTCAGTTACAGAAGCAGCTGGCAGAAAATACACATCAATTTCTTAGGAAAAAAAAGATTGAAAAAAAATCCTTTTCTGAAAGAGGAAGTAAAAGTAATAAAATCTCATCTAAAACTAAGTTATTTTCAAATCAAACAGGAATTAGGCAAAAGAAACCTGGAGGAAATGCAATACTCAAAGAAGTGCTCATCATACAAAGGATGATGAAAATGGTTTCAGTCACTGGATCACATATAGCAGAGATGGAGGAAAGAAGAATTTAAAAGTTAACCTTAAAATCCCAGTGCTCATTATCTAATTGTGACATCTGCAAAAGAGTTTCTCCATGATAATACAATAACCTACTTGTTGTCCCAAAGACAAAAACCAATCACAGTTGCCAGCGATCACTGGGCTCAGAATGTGAAGGACGAGGTTGAAAAAACCCAACAAACACTATGTTCAAACCAGAAACAAGGAAAAGGTTTAGTCAGAAGATTTTTGGAAGAACAGGACTGCAGCTAAGAGGCATCAAGGCTTGTACACCTGGGTTTTGCAGCAGTAGAGAAGAAGAGCTGATCACTGACTGGGAGGGTAGGGAAAAGGAGACTTCATTTGTAAGGTGAGAATTTCAGAGTCCCAAGCCAAACTCTACACTTGAAAAAAGATCCCTTCTCTAGGCTTATTTCTGGTATTTTAAGGATGCTTCCAGGAAAATCTGACATGTTTTTCTGACAAATCTGATGGCTCCACAAGACAGCAGGTAACATCTTCAGGCAAACCTGACACCTACGCACAGCCCGCCTGCCACCAAGTGTAAGATAATGTGGTTGAGATCACGTATCAGGGCTGGATCTTTATTCCCTCAAGGCCACTGGATTTTCTCCCTTCTCCTTTCACGGTGCTAGAGGTCAAGATAACACCCTGAGAAATAATAAATTAACAAAGCACCGAGTGCCGAAGATTGACTCGGTGTGACAAGGAATAAAGAGCACCTGCAGCAAGCAGGGAAAGCAAACACTCAAAAGGTGATGCTGAATTGCACAGCCCACTCCTGATCCAGAGAGAACAGGGAGTTCAGTGGGTCCACAAGCAAATGTCAGGGTTGGAAATTTTCCCTCCTCAAATGTATGAAGTTAAAAAAAATAATAAGTGCTGGCTCTGGCTGTTTAGAGAAAAATGATGGAGTCTCAATGCAGGTGAGCTGAGAGAGTGGTAACAATGAGCACACCAACCCAAACTACAACTTCATGAAGAGGAACCTTGCTGAACTTTTTGAAGACTAAGCAAAGCCAACAAAAGGATGACAACCTGACAAGGCAATAAGTAAAACAAGGAATGTTGGCTGGAGTGCTCCATCCAGCTGTGTGGAGAGCTTGTTCCTCACCAAGGATGACTTAAGCAGAAACATGACAGCTCCAGACTTATGCTCTGAAACAGTACCTCAAAGGGCAAAAAAAAAATGTCTGTTCTTAGAGTAGAAACTATATTTATTTAATTCACTTAGCAAGTTGCTCAACACTGTGATAGCTAACAAATACAGTGTGGGATTATTTCCTTTGTTAGAGCAAAGTCACTGTGACAGATTATGCCTAGACTGATAGATTTTACTTGCTGTATGAATATTAATGATTTTAGTACTCCCTTCTCAAGAGTTGTGTTTAAGCTATGCTTCCAGAATTATGCATCATGCTGCACATAATGCACCTCTCTCTCTGGCAAGAATTTTACTGCTGAAGATATTGTTATCCAAGAAAAGGAAAAGCTAACTGGCATGGATGCATCTTTTTGGGCCTTCAATTAATATATTCATTATAGTCTGCCATGGCTAAGAATGAACTTGAGATGAGTGGATATTATTATTGCCTCACACCCTGTACACAGCTCATGTGAAATGAATTGGTTTCAGCACAGTTTGTCAAAAGCACTGATTTCTGTGTTCAGAATCCTCCACCACCCATCTGTATGAACCTTTAAATAGTACAACACTTCCTGAAAAACATTCCCAAAAACAAGTTTGCAACCTTGAAGTTAAGAATGTTACTCAGTGTATTTTCTTAAAAACAAACAAGAGCGTCTAGATAAACACCTTTAAAAGATCTCTGTGCAGCTTTTCTATCACAAATAACCTGTGAAATACAGAATGACATCTGAGATTCTTCTTTTCTTATCAATCATTTTCAGGGGGATTCTTGGGTGATTTGCTGAGTTTCTGCAGGACTTTCAGTCAGGCTGTAAATCGCATTTCCTACTGAAGATCTGGCTCCACTTTTCCATATATTCTCTTCTTTAGTCACTTTGAATCCTGGACACCACAAACTTCTGGAGCCTTTTCCTCAGTCATTAAATGTTGCGGGAAAATTTGTCATATGTGATCACAGAAAGAGAAGCTCTTTGGAGAAGCTATTTTATGACTGCTTGTCTGCTCTGAGACTTAAAAATACCTGAGCTCCTCAGTCCTATTTAGGTACTGAACTTTCACTGTAATCTCTAAGAAGCTCAAAACTAAAAGAAGAGAAATTAAGAGCCTAATTCTTGATAATTTTGGCCTTGGTCCTGCCTGATTGTGAATTCAGGCAAGGGTCACTGACTGGACTCTCACAGAGTGACAAGATTTCTGTGCTTCATTTTTTATTCTCTTTTTTCCCCACTTCTAGTTCCATTGTGTTACTGATTCCTTAGCAACTTCTGAAGTTTATTCATTATTTCTATGTGAGAATGAAATCATCGATCCTTTCCACAAGAACTGAATTCCCCACCAGATGGAAAAAAGACAAGAAAAGGAGTAAAGCCATACCTATCACATTTCTTTCTATGCTTTCTAAGCAGACAGTGGAAATCATCAGTATTTCTACACTGTGCACCATGTTCCTAGCTCTGAACTTACCTTGTCAAGGAAGGTGGGGCGGTCCATGGAAGACTCTTTGGAGATTGGTGGTGGGCGGCAGCCAAGGGGTTTGGTGACCATTCCATTATAGTCGGTCACTCCCATTCCACGCTTGTCCATTTCCACCTTCTTTTCCAGCAGAGCACCTGCACAGAAAGGAGAAATATATTGGAAAAGGTGAGGCAGGGACAGTCAAGTTGCCAATAGCAGTTCAGAGAAATACATCTTGCTTACAAAAACAAAGCAAGAAAATGAGTATTATCCAATTGGTCTGGACATAATCAAACGCTCAGAATCATGCAGGGTTCCTGTGTTGCTTTAAAGACAAAAAGATTACTTACACAGATACTTACTCATGGCCTGATCGAGATTCATACTGTTGCTCTTCAAGGCCTCTTCTGCTGGCTCTCTCTGTCAAAAACAGGAATTATGTTAAGAGGAAAAGTAATCAAATTCATATGATTTCAAAGTAATCCAAGAAAACAGACATATCTCTTAAATACTGGGTTTAATGTTTACTCAGCAGCCTAAATAATGTCTGTGAGTGTTTTTTTCTGCTTTCAGCAATTCCCACAATTCAGATATTTCAGTTTGTCAAGGAAGGACCAGCTCTACGAGGTGAAACACACTGTTCCATTTAAACATCTTCCTGTTTTCCATCAACTATTCAAATATCACAATGATAGGAGTTTCTCTAAGAAACAACCCAGCTATACTCTCATTTCACCTGTTTAATAAAAGAAAGAGGAACAGGAGGGAATTATTACTGCAGTTCAAAGTAACACCTGTTGTTATAAAACTATGAACTTCAAAATATTATAGATGTTCTCATGGAAAGTATATCCCCAGCTGATCTCAGAGCATTCTAGAGGTTTACAGCAGATTTCTGAAACTACAGAATGTGTTTCAATGCAGGTCAGAGCTACTTCCCGGCCTGGAGACCGAAGATCTTGGTGTAGCTACAGCCTGAAACAGCCACAGTCAGAGCTACAAGCTAAAAGCTAAGGCACAGTGTGCTGGCTGAGCACTACTCACAGGGAAGCCCATGTCTGTGAGCTGTTTTATCAGACGGTTCATGATCCAGGCCTCATCCTGCTTGCTAGATGTCTTCATGCCCTTAGTAAATAAATGGGAGATTCCATTAATGGGCTGGTTTCCACGTTCATTGTAGTGACATGTACATAAAAGAAATGGTAAGTGGTTTTTATTAATAACACATGCTACTGAAAGATGTATTAGTACATTAATTCAGAAAGTATTGAAGAACCCTCCGAGCAACGCGACTACGATTCTCTTCCCCCAAAAGTGTAAAATTTTATCTCAGCTGAATAGGTGTTCAGTGTACTATTTAGTATTTGATTTGCTGGCCACTGAATTAGAGCCACCTTTGAATTTACGTATTTCATTTTAATCCTTGGCAGAAAAATATAATGAAATAAAGCTGAAATAGTACAACACTTCCTGAAAAACATTCCCAAAAACAAGTTTGCAACCTTGAAGTTAAGAATGTTACTCAGTGTATTTTCTTAAAAACAAACAAGAGCGTCTAGATAAACACCTTTAAAAGATCTCTGTGCAGCTTTTCTATCACAAAATCCTTAAGAAGTCTCTTCCTTTCAGTTCTCCAGAAAGTACCAAGGGACAAGCGCGGATTTGTTTTGGGCTGCGGACAGTACAAGAAACAACCATACTTGATCAAATCACCGGCCTAACTGTTGGCTAATGGAATAACAAACAAAGTGGCTAAATGCATTCCCAATTCCTTTAAGTTACAGCCTGGCCTTGTCCTGAAATAAAGACTGTGCAATGGAAAGTTTCCTCACACAACTGTCTATGTTCTTGGTCGAGTGCGGCATTAACACAAGTTCGCTTTGTTCTCACACACACACACACCGTCCTCACAAATAGAAAACAGATATTTTTGTTGAACAACTCCATCACAAACTACTGCTTGCTTTTCCACCACCATGGCAAGTGTCTAAAAGCCCCCTTAACACCTTTTCCTCTTTCTGTTAATACATTATCATTTCTTTAGAATACATTGAAGCTTATAAAACTTAAGAGAAAACAAAAGCAACAACAACAAAACTCCTGAAGCATCTGACATGCCTAAATTCAAAGATCTCCCATTTTCCCCTGGAAACAAGGTAGGCTGTACTTGAACCACTGTAGTGGGCAAGCTGTGCTTGTGTTCAGGTGTCAGAGGTCTAATTTCAGGTGTAATGCACCAGCAAATTTGTGACAACTTATTCTACAAATGTTATACTAATTCCACTCTTGCTGGAGAGTGTCCTTATTTTTGTCTTACCTTTTGAAGTCCTTTCTTTGGGGCATTCCCCCAGGAATTACAGGAGGAGCTGCTCTCTTGTGAAGCAGTATTATTCCACATATCTCCTTCTTCATCTTCCCACTGACTAGTACTGAGATTCACTTCATCCCCACCACTGCCCCAGCCTTCTTGCATAGATTTTGAAGCTGGAGGGAAAGAGGGAGAAGAAAAATCTTATTCAGTTTCCTGAAAATTTTACAGAAATATCCTTTTGTGCCATATCCAGTGTGCTAACATGAGTATTTTCAAAAGATAAAGAGGTTCAGCAAACAGCTTAATTGGCATTAAAATGATAAGAATGCCTTCTTTGAAGCTAGCAAAAAAAGGGCAAGTTCTCTAAATACTTCGAGAAGAAAAAATCCAGCAACTGCACGTCCTGCTTTTCCCAGAACCAGTAAGATCTGTGGTCATAGCCACTCCACTCTCCTAGGAACAAGAAACCAAAGTATTAGCACACACTTGTTAAGTGTTATTTTGCTTTCAATGGATCTCGCCATTTTACCTGACACGTTCTTCCAGGAACAAACCCAAATTTCGAAGTCATTAATGCTCAGAAAGTCATTCCCATCTCGGAGAATGGAATCTGAAAGGAGCTTGTGGGCTGCAGGGAACACTTCATATTCAGTGACGAGGTTGTGTCACCTCAGTCCGTTTTATTCTGTTTACTCTGTTTAAAGCTGGGATTACTCATCTTAAGAGCTCTCACTCCTCCTTTTGTTTTCTGGGACGTCTAACTATTTCTCACCACGGTATTTTGCAGGAGTGAAACTCTAGGCAACCTCCACAGCCAAAACATGAGTCTAAAGTAATCACTGTGGCCCTCAGGACATTCAGAGATGGAGGATATTTATCAAATACCATGAGTTAGGAATCACGAAGCAGGAAGTAGTTCAGGATGTTCCTGAACCTGGCAACACTTTTAACGGCTGAAGAAAACACCCACTCACTCAGTTTAACCTAACATGAGGTTGTTATGATTCGTTGTTCTCAGGTATTGCTTTTCCTACCAGAATCAATTCTTTCTGGACTGTTCTCCACTGCTTCTCATCCCAATACAGGTTTCTTTTAGACACCAAGGATTTAAGTCCTAGTCACGTTCTTCTGCAGTTTCACAGTTTCCTGCACCTCTACTATGCTGCACACAAAACTACTCTCCTTTAAATTTACAGATTGATGCACTATGTTCATATTTTTCAATTAATTTGGGATTTGGAATAACGTGGTCTTGCGACAGCTAACGCAGTTTTGAGAATGAAATCATGAAGGCAGCCCGTGACTGAAACGCATGGAAAAGCAGAAGTGGCAGAAGCAAACCCCCCTCCCCTGCCAGGACGGCGGCAGCCCTGTGTGTACCTGGTTTGCACAGTGCTGGGGCAGCAGCTGGAGCGTTTGTTCTTCCATAGGTCCCCGCTGGCTCGGCAGGATTCTCTCCCCACCCGGTCCCACTGCTGGGGGGCTTCCCCCACGCCGAAGTGCCATTATCAACTGCAGCAGAAGGGGAGGAGGGCTCTCCCCAGGAAGCTTCGCTCTTGGTGTGGACAGCAGGCATCTCTCCCCAGCCTGCTGGAGCAAGGCAAGGAGAACAGGGATGAGAGGAAAGGCTTCTTCAGCCAGTAATTCCAAAAAACTTTAAATTTTATTCAGGTGTTTCTCTGGAAGGAGTGTGAACCAGTAAGTACAAACAGTGATTCTAGTTAAGTGTGTCAAAAAAAAAAAACCCTGAAATCTGGTCTCAAGAGTTTTTTCTTGATTCAATACTAATGCCAAGTTGTCACACAGAAAAGAGGGTTTTTTCTCCCAGCCAGAAGCAACCAGGCTGCCAAGTCAGCACCACACCTGGTCCCAAGGAGCAGCTGCTCACAACTGCCCAGGGCCAGCATTCCAGAGACCAGGACCCCAGTGTGAATTGGGTGTTGCTTCACTGAAAGATTTTAACCTATTTTAATTCCTTTTCACTATTTACAAACTATAAAATTTCTTTTCTCATGCCCTGGTAGTAAGATGCTGTTCGATTGTTCCCACTTTCTATGAAGATTATTTTTGCTGAAGGTATTCCTTAAAGCTCATGGTTACCTACCTATCCCTCATCACTGACCCTCTACATTATAATAAACATTATTTTAAGGGGAACTAATCAAGACTGCAATTAGGATCCATAATCAAACCATGAGGAATGGCAGGTAGAAGCCATTGTTTTCCTACAGAGTATTACATTAACTCTCTGAAAGACGTAAGCTACTCCAAAGAAACAGCCTTAGTCTGCCTCGGCTTGAATGTAATGTGCTTAAATCCATCTGACACGATTTCAGCCCTGCAGCTGAACGTGGCAGGAACAGCCACAGGGCTCCCGAGCCTACAGAGCAACACTGACCAACACAGCAAAAGGTAAATTGAATTTACAACCATTGTTACCAGAGATTGTCTGGAGAGAGGACTTGGATCATAGATGGAGTTCAAGATACTTTTTAAACATATGCAAAATATACAAAAGAAAGGCACAACAGGCAAGAAAACAAAGTTCTTACAGACCCCTGACACTAACCTGCTTTTCTACAACTGTAAAAAAAATTACATCCCATGATATGACATGACAGCTGAGATCTCAACAAATATTGTAGAATTCAGTCTGCTTAAAACTTCCACTGGTAATTAGGCTGCTAAATCAGGAACTTGTTCTCTTTTCATTGGAGATGAATGTTATTAAGATGAGTATTTTGTAAGTGAATGAACAGATGCTGCTTTGCCACAGCAGTATTTCATTTTTTTGCTCCACAATGGTATCTGTAAAAATACTCTGTAAAGGTTTCAAAAAGCAGGAGCAACACTTTCTCCACAAACTGACACCCAGAATAGTAGGCAATGGCAAGAGAGCTGTGTCTAAGAGTACCTCAAAATACAATGGAATAACCAAGCAATAGTTTTTCCTTGAGCAACAAGTCCTTGCAGAATGCACTGATTTCCACAGAATTCCCGTTACCAGAAACTGCAGCTACATCCACTGCCAATAACAACTCAAACATTGCCTGGCAGAGAAAAAATTAAAATAGATGGGCCCAGAGATGTCCATCGCTCCAGAGTTCCTGCACTACGTATTTATTTTAGGTTCTATTCCTTACAGCCACTGCAGCTCTCAGACACTGATCCAAGTGCAGATGGCACAACCCAGGGCCAAACTCTCCACTGGCACATTGCAGCTTCCTCAAACTCCTTCTCTACCAGCAAGAGGCACTGAGTTTAAAAGCAAGCTCCTGGAACAACCCAAAATGTCACCGTTTCATTCAAGTGATTTCCATCTGAAACAAAAATCCTGTGGTTTAGGCTCGATCAACGTACCTTACATTTCTGGTTATTTTAAAGTGTGTAAAGAAGATAAACTGGCAGATCCACAGACGTACCTAAATGAACCTGTACTTAACATGACAGCTTCCTTGGTGTTGTACCTGAAATGCTCATTTCAAGGTTCCTGCGTGTATCTTCAAGCCAACTTTATTTAAGGGAGGCTTTATTTGAATTTCTGCCTCACTACTCAGGAGGCAACTGGCAGACAACTGCTTGTATTTAATCATATTGGCAGCTGAAAAAGATTAACTGCAGGCAAATGAAACAGAAAACAAAACATCTCTACAGCACCAACCAGACTGCAAACAGAGAGAGTGCAGAGTACTAATATCTCCCTGACTTCATGCAACCTCTACTAGAAACTCTACCTAATTCAATTTATTAAATCATCCTTAAAACACAATTCATATATTAAAACGTCAAAGTGTGCTATGTTATAGAATAAAAACCTCAAAATAACTGGTTCTTCTGTTGTTCTTCACTATAAACTCAACAACTTTGACTAAAGGCCACAGATGTGTAATGTCCAAATTATTTTAAGTGCTTTTAAATGCACTGAGCAGGAAATAATATGGGATTACAAGTAACGGGTGAATCAGCCTTTACTAAAAGAGAATAATACAAGTACATAAAAGCAAACAAAATAAATGAACAAAAAGTTTTCCAAATTATCTTAACAGATAAAATTAAGTGCAGGAAATTAGTAAATAAAACCCGAAGGCTTCTGGAGAAATAACCTGTGCACTGCAAAAACTACCCTGTCTGTAAATTCTGGAGCACTTCTCAATTGCAAACCTGTTTCCCCTGTGTAAATACCTGGTGTCCCAATGCTACTGTCTCTCTGCTGCCTTTCTGTGATTCCAAATGATTCTGTTTTAGGAAGTTTAAAGGTGAATAAAGTTACATTTTTGAATGAATGATGCAAAACTCTCCATGGCTGCTGGGAAGGCAAACCAAAACCTTTCAGTGGTCTCAAAACCTGAATCTGCCAAACATTTTCAAAAATTCTGCTTGGAGAAAACTTACTATTTTCTCATGAAAATAATAAGAGATTTACGCTCTCCTGGTAAAAAGCTCCTTAAAACCCACCCAGATCTGCATGAATGTTGTTTCGCAACAGAACGTGCTCCATTTAAAGGCTTCTTTGGCAAGAAAGTGAGGTTTTAGTAGTGAAGTTTTTAAACACTGTTAGAATTGCAAGAAATGAAAAGATCACAGTGAGTAATAAACATGGACACATTGGCGGAGCTTTGTTTTATAGAAATAAAAACATAATTAACATTGGGCCACAGCCAACAGGAAATCCTCAAGGGAAAGTGAAATGTTAACTAAACTGTGGCAGGATGCAGTTGTTTTCCCTCAAAATAACCCTATAGCCATTTGGATGGCAGCAATTGTTTTCCTTCAAGTTGTTGGTCCGTGATAAATACCTGAGCACATGACTACAATACAGGCAAACTAAAATACTAGAACCTCATATAGATAAAAAAAGAAATTAGGTAGAGAAGAGGTTGTTTACTAATTACACACAAGTTATTCTGGGTTTTATATATACATTCAAGAGCCACCTACAATCCTTAATCTTTCAAATCCTCATTTTCTGAAAGGATTTCAGTTCATCACTGAGCATTCAGAAAGCTCTTATTTGGCTTTCAGCAGTGACATCACCCTTGTGTGAAAATCGAGGGCAGCTCTCTCAGCATCACTTGGCTGCCCCCCAAAACCTGGCTGTTCCTGGACTGAGCACCCACCCACCACAGGGTTTTAGGTTTTCACATGAGCATCCTAAAGAAGCCCAAAGCTGAGCTGCTTTCAAATCCATTCTGATGGAAGTTCAAAGTAAGAAAAACACTGTCACGTGAGCTACCACTTATTGGCACAGGATTATAAAAGCAACAGAGATGTTTGCAGCTTTCAGAACTTAGACCCAGTTCAGGTTTTTAAAACTTAAGCTCCTTGCTCTCTAGTAACCACAAAGACCTTAATTTGTGCCCTACAATCCCCACAGGGAAGCCTCTGTTATCTTCTGTTGTTTCTTTCCTCAGCTGGAGGATGGTGGTTGGAACCCTGCCAGGCTCTCCTGACCTAATGAGAACAGGAAAGCATCAAGCCCACTCCTCAGCACTCGGAGGGAGGATCTGATGCTGTTTGGGATCTAAAAATCTCTTTTAATAATTTCTATTTGCAAAACCTCTTCTCACTTCTTACTCCCCTCGTATCAAAGCTGCATGAGTTAGAAGTGCTAGGAAGAATTATGCACAAGTAATTTAGGTTAAACCCAATCTAACTCAAACCCACCAGCTTTCTGCTCATCTAAGTAATTCACCATTGCCTTGGGAAGAAGCTCCTACAACCAGAAAGGACTATATCTATCACATTATCTATCCCTTTCCCCCCTCTTTTCTTTCCCTTCTTTTCCAACGGAAAATGAAACTCCTTAGAGCGTTCTTCATTTCCATCAAGTGTACCAACATCTGCTTCCCATCAATGGCTTTCAAGTTCAGCCTTCAAAGGATCTGGAGAACTTCTGGGGATGGGTGACAACTCTAATAATGAGACCGTAACTTGGCCTCTATTTCCAAACTAATAAAGCATAAACTTCAACCCCAAAAGGGACTTAATCCTTTGTGAGCCCCTAACTAGTGCTGTGCAGCAAAATTAAAATCCAGTTCTTTGCTTCCAGGATGTGTGACTGACAACTTCCATCTGCACCACACCTCCCTACTTACACAGGAACGGAAGCCATGATTCCATATTCATTATATTCCCTGGATGTGACTGTCAGAGCATGTCACAACCCACACAGGTGACAAAATGCCCATGGTAAGTACGTAGTTCAAGAGTTGTAGGATTTTAGATGAGCTCTTAACTTTGCCCTGTGACACAATCACGCCTTGCATGGAAATGCTGTACGTGGAAAAGAACTGTTGCTGGATGAGCTTGTGGATTGCAGCAGTCTCCTGGTTACAGGATTCTTGTCTCACTTACTGCAGAGGCTGGAAGTGCACAGGCAAGTGGCGAGGGAATTGGAGTAGGACAGAGTTAAACAGCACAACTCCAAAGTGCAGGTCCCTGTCTGCGTGGGAGGGAAGGCATTCACTTGCTTCCCATCTCCCGGCTGTCCCAGACGGGAGATGATCTGTAGATGTTTCAGGTCTGTGTACATTTCCACACAGACCACGAGGATGTTGCTCTGCAGCTGCCATGTGCTGCCTGCCCTGGGAAAACGGGGCCTCCTGCACTCGGAAGGGAAGTCACTGGGGTCACGGGGAACTGCAC
The DNA here is from genome assembly GCA_013389985.1 of Dryoscopus gambensis. Classification (NCBI taxonomy): domain Eukaryota; kingdom Metazoa; phylum Chordata; class Aves; order Passeriformes; family Malaconotidae; genus Dryoscopus; species Dryoscopus gambensis. The sequence continues at coordinate 514,992 of WEIT01010404.1, read as the reverse complement.
TGCTGCTCTCCGCGTGTGAGATAAGCACAGGAACGGTCCCTCTCCGGCACAGCCACAAGGAAACACGGGCAGAGCTCAAGACACAAGGGACTGCTCTTTGCTTCCATTTAGACAAAAATCCTTCAAAGTATTTCCATGTTTGGCCTTTATACTTGTACTGTATTATGCTTATGGAGCAAAAATATTTAACATAAGGCCTAATTTATGCCTGCTGCAATTTGATCTAAATTTTAATATCAGAACTATATTTAAAATTGTCTTCACTATTACTCATACTTTCTTGCATGCTGACTGAAGTATATTCTGAGAGCTGGCTTTGCTTATCTTGGAAAATTAAAGAAAAAAAAGAGAGAAGATAAAATATTTGCTTATCTTAAAAGATCTTATAATCTTTCTAACTCACAGTTTTCAAGAAGCCCAGCACTCACTTTAACCTGGTCAGGAGGCAGCTTGAGCAGGTTGGTTACACATTCATAAGCAGTATTCTGAGTATATAAACATATTCCTTCAAAGAAACCCTGCCTTTGCTACTGTCCATTCTCCAAAGGAATCCCTGCAGATTAACACCAGCTTTTAAATTCCAGTTTTAAAATCTGAAGGGCTCAGGACTGTAAGTTTTCCTCTACAAGGTGTTAATTATCTGAATAACATTAACAATGCATTGCTGCATATGAGCAGTTTTAGAAGCAACAATGTAATCCTCCAAAAAATCACCTTAATGAAAAACAAAACTTCACCCAAACCCAACAAAAAATCCACTTTCATGATACTTCCATTACTATTCAGGAATCTGAATTCTTGTTTCATGGGTGAAGTTTTAAATATAGATGAAAGAAGTCACATATGTTGGGCTGACCAAGTACAAAGCCATTTAAAGATTTCTCCTTCTGGAGCACATGTTATTTTATTAAAATAGGTACCCTCTACTGTTAAAATATTTGACCAGAGTAGAGAACATAAGCCTATTTTTACACAGACATTAGAGCAAATTTGAATCATTCCAAAACATCAAAGAGAAAAATGATGGAAATGAGAGAACAAATCCCACTTGGAGAAAAACGTGGTTAAAAAGTCAGTACTTAGCCATGACCACGATGAAACAAAAACTTGGAAACTAAACTCAGACGAGAATTTGAAAGAGTACTGCATGATTAGATCTATTTTGGAGAGGTCTGTGGTTATGGTATAGATATGGGCTGCCAGTGTAACTTTTATTTAAATTACCTCTCTTTTAAGCATTTTTCTCATTTTTTATGCTTTTTTATTTCTCACTGCTCGTCTACAACAGCACCTTGCCTTTGATTAGAAAAATTCCTAAATGCCTAAATACTTGTCTTTGAAACACAACCGAAGTTAGGATAACCTAACTGCAGCCACCCTGAATATTAACATCCTAAACCAGTCCTGCTTTCAGAGGACCACACAAAATCCAGGATGCTGCCCGTGCCTGAGCCCTGAGGTACAGAAGCGAACCATTTCCTCATAAAAGACAACTGGACAAGGAAACAGCAACAGCCTAAATTCATGCAACTGTTAACAAACATCTGTTGCCAAGAGATGTTTTGCAGAAAAGAAACAGATGCAGACTGTCTAAACACACCGAGCGTGCGCAGTGGGGACAGCAGACAAATAACAGAAGAAAGGTTTGCCAAACCCCACTGATCCTCTCAAATGGTTGAATTAAAAGGTGTTAAGTAACTGTGGAAGAGATGTTAAAATAAATACGGATCCACAGTCTAAGAACCTACCACACTATTGACCAAATGCTGTTTCAAACCTTTCTTACATTCCCTTGGACCATGGAAATTTGCATCAGGTTCCACAGATTCTGCCCTCAAGGCAAGGCTGCTTCAGAGTAAAGGAACAATCCTATTCCGTGACATAAATACAGGATTTCTACCGTAACACACTGATAGGACAGACAGCATTCAGCAACTGGTACTGGTATAAAGTATCTCATAATCCTACCTAATGAAGTATTTCACAAAACTGTTGTCATACCTGGGCCAAGCAGCGGGGACCGGTTCGGCTGGGCACTTGACTGGTGCGATGGCTGAGGTTCAACCATGTTGGTGTTGATAATGGTGCTAGTGGTGGTGGTGTTGGTTGTGGTACTGCTCTGAATTATAGGATTATTTCTATCCCACATGTTTACAGTCTTGTTGTTGTTGTAATTTGGGTCGCCCCAAGCTGAGGTACCATCATCGATTTCCATCTTGCGGCGAATGGACGGTGGAGATGGCTCTTCCCAGCCAGTTGCCTCACAGTTCTCTTTTTGTTTGGCTGGCACTGGCCCACCAACCCACCCTGACCCCGTCTGTTTTACAGAAGCAGCTCCTCCCCAGTTACTCACATTGTTGTCCTGGGGTTTATTAGCCCAATTTTGCTGGGGGCCTGGCTTTAAAGATTCCCCCCAACTTGTACCTGTATTAGCCTTGCTGTTTGTGCCATTTCCCCACCCACTGGTCCCAGACCTTGTGGAATCATTCCAGCCAGACCCCGATCTATTGTCAGAATCCCATCCAGATCCATTCTTCTTCCCATCACCCAAGTGTCCAGGAACAGATGATGAATCTGTCCAGTCTCCACCTCCTGAAGTCCAGCTTGGATTTGATTTCTGTCCATCTCCCCAGTTTTGAGATTTGGGTTTCTGAGGTTCACCCCAGGTAGGTGATTTGTCCTCCTGATTTGCGGTCCCACTCCAAGCGTGGCCGCTTTTGGCAGCAGCAGCATTATTAACAGTAGTAGAGCTTGCTGACTCTCCCCACCCCCCCGGGCCATTTGGTGCTTTGTTGTTATTGTCTCCCCAACCTGTATTTGTTGGAACAGCTGCCGGTGGAGAGTTGACCCACCCAGATACTGAAGAGGTATTTGTACTGTTCATGATGGACCCATCATTCTTCCCCCCTGAGTTTGAAGATTGAGTAGCTGCACAACCCCAGGCCTCTGTTCCATTGTCATTCTTCCGTTCAGACCTTGGGGACTCTTCAAATTCCCAGGCAGTGTTTTGCTTTACAGGGGTCTGTCCCCAGCCCGTATTGGACAGGACCCTGGGGTCAAGGTCATTTCTTGGCAACTGAACTTGCCCTTGGTCTATCATCCCTTTGTCTCTCCTCCTGCCCTCTCCAGCCCCCTCCCTCCCAGTACTGCCTTCATTTTGGCTCCCACCGCTGTCGTTGCTTCCTTCACTAGCCGTGGTGCCAGATGCTGCAGCTTTGGCCCAAGAGTTCATTTGTTCATTGCCCTGCTGCATGGCAGGATTCGGACTGGTAACACTCGAGCTATCCCACCCTGTTGATCCTTTCCCATTGATGTCGCTATTGGAATGCTGGTTTGGGGGCTTGCCCCACTCCCCGTTGACACCGTTGCTGGCGCTGCGGTTGGGGTGGCCCCACGCTCCAGAATGCACACTGCCAACCCCGCCGCCGCCACCGCCCCTGCCCCACGCCAGGACCCCGGGGCCAGAGGGAGGCCCCGAATCCCACGCGTTCGCTCCGTTTCCTTCCTTTTGCACAGCACTGCTGGATCCGTTTTGTTTAGCACTTAATGCTGAGTTCACAGTGTCGCCATTCCCCTGACTGAACCCAGAATTGCTGTTTCCTGTGGCAGGATTACCTGGGGACATCCCCCACACTGAACTGCCCATTCCTTCACCACTGCCCCCGCTGACTTGAGAAACCGCTGTTCCGTTAGCACCAGGAAGGCCTTGCAGGTGGGGCGGGATGATGGCCCCCATGCCCACGGCCATCCCCCAGTTCGGCAGTCCGTTTGTCTGCATTGCATTGATAGGGTTTGGTGAAGAGTTCATGGGGTTAGTGTTATTTGGTCCATCAGTGTTAAGGTTCTGAGGTTGTACGCTGAAAGACACATTCTGAGAAGTGGACGTTTGTGGTTCTGTGCTCTCTTGCGGCAGCAAGTTTCCCCAAGCACCTAAGGTGCCTGTTGGGTTCCCATTCTGGTTGCCCATGTTCTGACCTATGGCACTGACTGGACTGCAAATACTGGAAGGGTTGCCTGCTCCCACAGTTCCTTCATGTCCAAGTACAGGCCAGGCAGCTGGATTGGCATTAGGGTTAAGGTTAAGATTAATGCCAGCATTCGAGTTGGAAGCACCCCAGCAGTTCTGACTTCTACCGTCTCCCATCATGTTGTCCATCTTTCCATCCCCACCACTGGCAGAGCAGTGAGCTAGGCCAGAGCTGGAGCCCGCAGCCACCCCCCACACCCTGGCCGAGCTGCCGTTGCCGTTTGCTCCACCAGCTCCAAGGGCACTCTGGTTAGAAGTGCTTTGGACGAGTGCTCCGTTGGCGCCATTATTGCCATTAGTTTTCTTTGTATGTCCAGTGAAGTTGCCTTGGGCACTCCCTGTAGCCATGCTACTGTTCTCTGAGCCACAGTTGGAGGCAGAGTCAGTGTCTGTAGTACATTCTGAGGCAGACTCAGTCTCAGCTCCGGTAATGGAAGGCCACGCTTCCTTGTCAGTCCTGTCTATTATCACTTTATCCCAGCTGCAGTTGCCTTCACTCCTGAAAGCGGGCTGCTGTCCCCAGTGGGAATTCTCATAATGGTCTCCCAATCCACTGTGGCTGAGATCTGAAAGGATCCAAGGTTAAAAATGAGTCCATGGTTCAAGCACTGCAAAAGCCCTCTATTAAGCACTGTTTTACATCACTAGTTACAACACTACATTCCGCTAAATTTCAGAGTACATTCTCTACCATAATACAGCAATTTTCCTCACTACAATGGAGCACAATACTCATAATAATTTGTTTTGGGTTTTTTTTAATCTGGTGAAATTCTCAATTAAAATAACTAAACAATTTCATTTTAGAACAGAGCAAGTGTTTTGTAGCCCCCAGTGTACCAGTAAAAATAATAAGCAGGCAATAAATAAGAAGAGCAAATATACTAATCTATGTGAAAAGTCTAAAAATCAAATTTGGAAAAAAAACCACAGAAGACTATCTAGCAGACTCTTACCATTTATTTTGACTCAACTCATTCTTCAGAGAAACACAAAGAAAGAGCATCCAATAAAAAAATGTAAAATGTCTGCCTGCCCTGAGATATTACATACACACCCACATCACAACATACCAAATTCATACTTCATCAAGGTTTTCAACCCTTCCTGTATATAAAGAAACAAATACAGACAACAGCCTTTACTGTTAGGTGCCAATTATAAACACCACTAATGTATATTTTAGCAGAGAACTTGGGTATCTCTAAATCACTGACAGTTTTGTCAAAAAACTTACCTCTCATAGGCTTTACTTGTGGTTTAAACACCGTTTTGGATTTGTACACACAATCCACTGTGTCTCCAAGCCAATGAAAAATGAGGCTGTGCCTTTTCAGCACTGTCACATCCTCAAACACAGATACTAACCCAAACACTTAATCAAAAGCTCCTGAGCACCTGCTTGCTCTCCAGGGTATGAAGTTAAACTGGAAGGCACAACATGTCTCATGTTAAGAACTCAAGCTCTGGTCAAGATTTTGCATTTACTTTCCATCCCAACTGCTCTGTACAAGATTACTTCTCTTAATTTCTTTTGATAGGAATTTGATAAGTATTTCAGTCTGATCCAAGGGATCTGTACAGGAGACAATCTGCAGAAGAGTTCCTCTTAACTGCTTGCACGTATCAAAGTAACAAATTCTGGATGTCAATTATTTTTACTTGCTTTAAATCTGCTGAAACACAGCTTCTACTCTTTGTGATTTGTGAATAAAATGATTAGTTTTGTGGGGAAGACGGATGCAACAAATCTCCCAAACAAGCTGTTAACAAAGAATGCCCAATATGAATTAATTTAAATCACAAATATGTTGGTGTGATTAGCTCCTTCAATTAGAGCTGTTCTGATACTGCAAAAATTACTCCCAAGATCAGAAAAAGCTCTCCCTCTCTTTGACAAAGTCTTGTTCACATATTTCACCTGTAGCTTTTTAAGGTGATTACTTGGTTGCCTTATGAAGATTTTGCAAGATGAAGAAATAACATGCTAAACTAACCCAGATTGCTTTTTTTTTTTTTTTAATTTAAATTAACTGGACCAGAAGAAAGAATTTTAGAGAAAGGAAGGGAAAACATTCTTAGCTCATCACCTGTCTTCTCATAATACCAGGAAAAGACCTAAATCACAGAAAGACCAAAATAATCAGAGAAAACAGAATTGCTTGGGTTTGAAGGGACCTTAAAAATCATCTCACTCTACCCCCTGCCATGGGCAGGGACATCTTCCACTGTCCCAGGTTGCTCCAAGCCCTGTCCAACCTGGCCTTGGACATTTCTAGGGATGTGGCAGCCACAGCTTCTCTGGCCAACCTGTGCCAGGGCCTCACCACCCTAAAAGGGTAGGATTTCTTCCATAATAATTGACAAGCATGGGACAAATCTGAAAGAATGTGGACGGAGCCACTTGGATTTACCTGGATTCCCTCCTCTACAGGCAGTGGCTGGAAAGGAAGCAAGCACCCTGTGATTCCTGGCTACAGCCAACTGCTACAGCACAGAGCTCAGGAAGCACACTGAACATTTACCTGATGATCTAGATTTGCTACACAGGTGTTAAATGGAGACCAGAATCCCAGATAAGACACGGAAGTGGAAGGCAGGCTGTGTGAAATGACTTAAAAAGGGTCAGGAGGGTCAGAGAAATGAGCCGAGGAACATTCTTAGCAGAGAAGGAATGAACAAAGGGAAAAAAGCAGCGGCAGGCCAGGCCAGAAGATAAGAAGTTGAGGCAACCAAGGAATCAGATAAGAGGAGTTACACGAGATTTTTTTCAACCCTGTGGGTGGTGCGACTCAGGGCTGCGTTTGAGCCTTGACAGAAGGATTTGAAAGTGGCTGGAAATACATTGTTCCAGTGAGACGTCTGTCAAAGCCCAAAGCTCAGCTCTGTGTGCGGGTGCTGGAAGAGCGACAGCGCTGCCCGAGCAGAGCTGTGCCGGGCAGGCTGGGGAAGGAGGATCAAGAGAGCGCCCGGCACGTCTCCGTACTCACAGAAACAGCACCACGGCTGACAAAATGAGATGAAAGGGAGCTGCTTGTTTAATCATTTCCTCTCTCCTCTCCCCCAAAGATGGTGGTTGAAGCAGTGCTCAAATTTAGGAGCACTTAGGAGACTGAAAATAAAGGGAAGGGGTGGGATTGAAGATGGCAACACAGCTTAGAAGGATTGCTGAGAGTAGGGAGCGAAACAATTCATTAAGAGACCAGATTCTGAGGAGCAGTAAGAGAAACAAGAAGAAAAGAAAATTATGAGGGAGAAGAACTATAAAACCTAAGAGATGGCCATATTAAGAGTGGGAAATGGCCAAGTGCCTGGGCTTGGCCAAGCACAGCTACTCCAGGCAGGATCCCCCCAGGAACGCGTGGCTGGGAAGCGCCACGCGCGCAGCTCCAACCCCTGGGCTTCCCAAGGCTTTGCAAATCCAGGTGCTCCCTTTCCTGTCCCATGGGCACAGTCGCTCTTCCTGAGGTTCGGATGATTCCCTCAACAATAACCACGGACTAATCTGAAAGTGGTGACTTTGGTAGGGATTACAATAATTCCATGTAGGGGACGTGAAATCAGCAATCCCCCTCTGGAGTAGCGGATCCCTGTGCTGCGCCTTCCCTGCTCCGGAGGCAGCGGGATCCTGCTGGTGCCTTCCACAAGTCATGGATTAAAAACCAGAAAAAACTATGCAATAACCTCATAGTGTCCAACACCCACTGAACAATTGGTTCTAACACCAAAGGCTGTTGCTATAAAGCTTGTAAGAAACAGGATAGATGGAGAATGGGAAAAAAAATTCACAAAATGAACAGAAACCTGCAAAAACTGGGACTTTGCTGTCAGACAAAACAAGAGTTCGAGTACAAATCCTGAAGACAGTAAGTTTTATATTCTTGTCTCTAGAAGCAAGTAACAAAAAGGTATTTTTCCATTTTCTTTTAACTAAAAGGGATTTGCTCCTATGAATAAATAATGATAAGCACAGTCTTACTTAATCTGTAAAGACCTTAAACATTTGGGAAAAATAATGAAAGCAAAGTATTTTACACGATTAAATCTACAGAACTTTTCTGTTTGTTTGGGGATTATTTTGAAAATACAGATTTTCTCCAACTTTCTAGGAAACCAACTCTTCACAGAAATTCTCAATATTTTCTTTTCTTTTCAAAGTTGTTAAGATTGAAATGGAAAACCCATTTTAAAAATTCTTAAGAATCAGTTCCTCTTTATTAATGCAAAGATGTGAAATAAAAGCACTGAGTCCACCAGAAGCATTTCTATCCCTCCTCTGTGAGCTGAGCAAAGACTGTAAACAAGGCACGAGGAACAGGAACCACAGGTATTCCGTGTTAGCAAACCCTAGTGCTGGGACACCACAAAGTGAAAACAATTTTTAAATTAACACTTTGTGTTTCAAAATCTTAATTATGCATCTTTTATAAAATATAGTTCCCCTGATCAACAACATTTCTTCGGCCACCAGGAAGGAAATAATAATTGGAGGATAATGGCTCAAATTTGTTTTTAACAAGCACAGAACTTCTGTCCAACTGCAGCCATACACATGACCTGAAAAATGCACAGCTCTGATCAGTGTAACCAATAGCATGAGGGGGTTGTTTTGTTTTGGGTTGCTGGATTTTTTTAAATAACATCCTTAATGGGGTGGGAGGAGATTGCTGGTGTTATTACGTACTGTAGCCAACATACTTGACCAGCTTCAATTCAGTACTTATTAAAAACAGAAAACATTTTTAGCTGTGTTGGGTAATGAATAATTAGTTGCAAAATCAGTTTAGTGTTTACATAGATTACAAATGCAAAGTATGAGCAGAGTGAAATGGGAGAAGCTGTTGCATGCATTTCTTAGAAAAGCAAAATACTTTGCGTGCACATGCAACTGGCCCCAAACTTCCATTCTCCTAAGAAAATGTCATTTACAATCATATTTAATTTTTTTTTATTCAACTGAGTTAAAAGTACCTGTATCTTCACAGCTTCCATTGCAGTAATTGGTTCAAATGCTGCACAGTAAAAGCCTGTCTCCGAACCATAACACAACATTCAGCTGGCTTTGGAACCGAAGTACGGACAGGGTATGAAATGGCAAAGCCCGGGATAAACTTTTAATGGAACATTCTTAATAAATTGTGCTCACTCCATTTTAAATCAGATCTAACAGTGACTCCTCTCTTATTACTCGTTTTATTTTTCAGTCCATGTTTGTCGTGTAACAACCAGACCCCCTGGCTTGCCCTGTGCTGCCCAAAGGACAGATGACAGACGGTGCTCTCTGCTCTGACATGCAGAACACAGAAAAACCCCAAGGGCCACTGACAGTCCCACAGGGGATTTTCCTTGGCACACAAAGGTTAGTGATCCTGAGTAGGAACAGGAGAAAAAAACGGGCAAATTACTTTCTCCCCCCTCCCCAATATAGTTTTCAATTCAGCATGAGCAGATCTTTCCAATACTATAAATGAGTTTTTCCGAATCTAAATTAAATAGGAATCGCCAGGAACATTTTAAGTGCTAAATCAAATGTAGCCTAATTTCATAAAGAAAACATGACATAAGCATCTATTCTGAAGCACAAAATATAATAAAGCAGAAAATTTGGGCATTGTAGTGCTAAATAGTTCAGGTAACCTGCTGCACCCAGCTCTAAGCATAGAGACAGATTTGAAAACTGGCATCTATCTGAAGCCCCTACAAAGCTCACTCACAACAAGTCTCATGGATTGAGGAAGCTGAAATCTTGCACAGCACATATAACGTAGAAAGGCAGAAAAGAGATGGAAGCATTGAATAAAGCAGCTTTATTTATTTTAAAACTAAACCATAGCTAAGCCCACATGGGGGAAAGCCTGTTATCCCCTTTTCATTTTCTGCACTACGACATTCAAACGTAGTTCCTTCCCTCTGATGCTGAAAGCTTTCAAATGCATTACGAAAACAAGCAAAAATAAACAAGATTTTTCATCATTAGTAGAGATTCCACTAAATGCTACCTCTCTAACACAAAAGCAGCAGTAGAAAACACCAAATCATTGCATTTTTCTGCTCAGTGCAACATATCTTTACAAGCAGCTCGCTGCGAAGACGCCATTTTATCAAACCTGAAACGCAGCCAAAAGCTCAGGACGCTGTGCTGCTGCTCTCTCGCTGAAATGTTATGTAATAAATTGATTTAACAGAAGCAGATGCTATTTTCTCAGGGTTAGGGTTACTTTCTCTCTTTTTTTGGCTCTAAAAAGGGCTGATGGGTAATAAAATACCTGAAGAAAGGAGCCGCCCAACCATCCTAGGAGACGCTACATTGTGTGCAGAGCTGTTTCTACTCCTGCCTCTACGTTCTCCAGGGCTCCCGGCTTCAATATGTCGGCTGTGTACAGTGTAAGCCTCATCCTGTAGAGCTGCCAAGAAAATCTCTCTGTGCGAGCGCGCGCCCAGACAACCTGCGAGCTCGGCCGGGCCTCGGCTGCACTGGCTATGGAAATGCCCTTTCCACGCACAGCCCTCCTCCCCCTTCCCCTCGCTCCGCTCCTCGGCTCTAGGTGAAGGTATCAACAGAGCAGGATTTTTAAGCTTTGATTATCTAATTGCAGCTGACACTAAACCGATCTTCCTTCCTCTTTAAATTCTTTCAACTGTCACAAAACATTTTCACTTCAGGACCCAGCTACAATTAGCGCCCGTAGCTGCTTTTCTGCCGCTTTTGAAAGTCAGCCAAGAGAAGACGCGGGTGCTGCCGAATGCCTGCCCCAGCTCCTGCCTCCTGCCCAGCGCTCTCCTCCCCTTCCCAGCCCCATCTCCTGCCTCCTGCCCAGTGCCCTCCTTCCTTCCCCAGCCCCATCTCCTGCCCATCGCCCTCCTCCCTGCTCCAGCGCCAGCTCCTGCCTCATCGTTCTCCTCCCTGCCCCGGCTCCTTCCCTTGCCAAGCGTCCTCTCCCCTGCCCCAGCTCCCGCCTGCCGCCCTCCTCCTGCCCCAGCGGCAGCTCCCAAGTCCCAGATGTACCCTGGCCTGCTGCCAAGCCCTTAATGACTTCCCTGCCTCTATCTAAACCAGCTCTAAGTGGCAAACGCGAGCGCATTAATCAGCGGCGCAGTTGTTTATAGAGGCAGGGAAGAGCTGCCCGAACAATGCGGCAGGAGCGGGCGCTGGCTGCGCCTGCACAGCGGGACCGACCATCTTGGAACGCCCTGGGCCAGGAGCCTCGGCTCCCTCCAAGGCACAGGAACTCTCAGGGTGAGCAGAACGGGGTCGGCTTTACATTTCTAGGAGCTAAAGATCATCACAAATTCCGAGATCGCGCGTAGAGGGCTTTTATCAGTGCACCATGCAAATCTCAAAGGCTAATTCACACAAACTTCCAGCATGTCCAATACACGATTATTTCCCCTCCTACCTGCCCCAAATACATATTAATGATGTGGTAAATGGGGCATGTTTCAAATTTGCTGTTTCAGTTCCTGTCAGTGGCTCATCTGATCGGTTTCGCCCCTCTGTGCTGGACCTCACACTGATGGCTCTTTAAAGCTTTGGCCACACTCTCAGGGTCGCTGCCACTCCACCACCGAGGCACAATCGCTGCTGCTATTCTTGGCTCGAGAACTGCTCCACTGAAGGACTCCTGAAAATAGCTGGTTTCCTCCTGAAGACATTTATTCTCTGTTTCTCTGCAGTAGTCTCTGAATACTGGTTGGGTTCAACCTCATTTCAGAAGCAACAGATAAATGAAAATCAAACCTGTTTGGTTTTGTTTCTATTCAGAAAATTACTTCAAATGCACCTAGGAACTAGGCTTGAGAGTCAATTTTGCAATAACAGTTTTAAGTGGAACTACTGTTGTGGTACATTACATTCCTTTAAAACTAACTATACATGATTGAAATTTCCATTAGTTCAAACGATACGTCAAAACTGGGCTCCTTGTATTTTTCCTATAAATAACACAAACTTCCTATTATCAAGTTCAATTTATGAAGGCAGGAACTTATATAGGGCACCTACTGAAGGGGACTGTTTTTACCAGTCAGAGGCACACAGAAAGGCAAAGAAGGACCCCAAGAAATGAGTCAGAGCCCACCAAAAAGCTTCGGAGCAAAATGAAATGCAGCCTCCAACCAACTGTGCTGGCAGAGCACATCTGTTCCCTTCCCATCTTGGACCAACTTTGATGGGGAATGTGCCTCATAAACTTGAAATTTGTAACTATTAATACCTGAAGTCTAAAAATGGGGATTTGAGAAGTGATGCAGCCCACTCATCTGGTCTAAGGAACTATTTCTGACATTCACCAGGTGACATTATCCATATCCAGCAAGGAAGGCCTCCAGCAATGGAGCCTGCACATTCCCAAGTGTTCTATCTCACTTCTCGAGACAGCTTTCATACCGACACGGTTTTCCTAATGTCCACCCTTAATCTTCCTTGTTGAAATTTAAGCCCATTATTTCTTATCTGATCTATCACAGGCACACAGAACATATCATTTCCTTCCCTGCAGCAGCCATTTAGGTATCTCAGCATTTATAATTCCAATCTTCCTTTGACTCGGGAGCTTCGATTCCTTCCTTCCTTGCAAGGCTTTTTTCCAAGTTCTCTACCCATTCCTGTTGCATTCCTCTGCTTCTTCCAAGTGGTTTCTTCTGAAGGCACAGTACCTCCAACTGGAATGTTCAGAGGCCTTATCCCACATGTCCCATGGGAAGCAGTGCTGCCTCTGTCCCTCAGTGACTGTTCTCTTTTTAACACATTAATCAAGTCTATCCTGTGACCAGATCCCTTTTTGCAGCGTGAGACCCACACACCTGCATTTGGGTACAGAGCTGCTCTGGCCAAAACAAAGAAACTTTCCCATTTCTTTATTTCTTACCCATTATACAGTTGTGTCACCACTATTCCATACTGTAATTTTGCCTTTCTGTTGTCTTGCACTCTTCTCCAGTTGGGTCTCGATCAAAACCTTACTGAAGGCTGTTGTTTATAGTCAAAAGCTTGACTGAAATTTCAGAGTACAAATTTGCACTCTCGCTCAAAATGTTCTCACTGTGCCAGGAAGGACCGAGAGCTACTCCCTGTCTGCACCTTCCCGAGCAGCTGTGACACTTCTTACAGCAGCTCCATCTTGTACTTCCCACTTATTTACACCACCACACATCCAGCACGGAAAAGTCTTCTGAGCCACCGGGAAAGGCTGCACAAAGTTGATTTGTAGGACATTCTGGAGTGCCTGTCCCACTGCTGATGGGGAACTACCCCCTTTGGCATAACCTGCTCTCCACAAACCCTGACTCTGCATTTCTCTCCTGAAAAGTTCAACATGCACAGAAATGGCTGCTTTGGGTTCTTTTTCCTAGGATCATTGTGACAGTTACTCTGTCTGATTTACACTTCCTCAGTTCCAACTTTCTCGCCTCTTAACATTGTTTAGCTTTTTTGTTTTCTGTAGTTTTCATACTCCTAAAGTGACCACATTGCTCCAATCCATCCTCTACTTAGTCTACTACAAATGTCATAATTTCCAGACAACTGGAAACTATTTCCTGAAGTACTTGCTGTAGCTTTAGTTCTAAGTTTAAAGATGAAGGGGAAAGGTATTTAAAGTATTCCTGATGCCATCTATCAGTGCTTCCCTCTCTCCCACTAACCTTCCTTTTACTACTGACTGACTTACGAAAGAGTTGGCTTTTTGTTCTTTGGGGTTTTTTTTCCCTCCAGACTGCTACAAATGTCTTTATTTCCTTCTAGAAAGAAAATGTTAGAATCTAGAAACGCTTTCTAGCATTATATGTAATTCCTGAGCTGTACAAATTCAGCTTTCCTGTAATTTTCACAACCTTAGTGTACATCTGGCACTTTGTCCTCTTCCCAAGGATCAAACTCCTATTCCCTGGTCACTTTGACCTTAGTTGCTTTCTGCCTTTTACTTCTCCACCACCGGGACAGGTCCTGCTACTTGGTCTCTTCACATGCTTTGTCAGAAAACTGCCACCTGCACATTCCACCACCTTGCCAGATTCTGTTTCCTGACCTTTCTTTCCCCACAGACACCTGGGCAGCTCCTGTCCCTGGCTGTCACTGCAGCACAGCCATCCAGAGAAGCTGAAGATGCAGCTCTGCAGCTCCTGAAGCAAAGGCAGCCACCTTTGAGCCATCAAGCTTTTGCACAGCCCCACTCTTTGAAAGTGGAGACAGCAGAACTACAAAAGCACCTCAGTTATTTATCCTTCCACAGATTTCTATTTTTCTTTCTCCCTGTGAAAAATTCTAATCACTGTCAAAGAGATTTGAAGCAGCAGATTTATTTTTCATGCTCTGCTGCCTGATGTCAGATAACATACACAATACAGAAAAATTCGTTCCAAAGATTAGTTTACTGATGAGTTTTTACCATAACTTTTCATTCCTAACGCCTGTATTTGGGCTACACCGAGCTTGCCACTTCCTTGTATTCAAAGCATTATATGGAATTTTGAAAATTTAGATGGGAGACAAAACTCTCCACTAACTGAGACTCACTTCCCACAACTCTCCTATCATTGCCGTTCAGAAAATGTTCATCATCCAGGAGACAGTACCATGGGTTAGATCCCTTCTTCATGTTATCTGCTACATTTTTGTCCTTGTGTGATGTTTTAACTTCCTTTTGTCTAAATATACACCTGGCACCAGTGACCTTTGGGAGCACTGCCTGATTTCCAGGGCCACACATCAGACACCAAGTGCTACCAAATGCTGAAGAAAGCCCTGAGGAACAACATGAGAAGACAGAAACACAATCACCTCTTGCACCTGAGCATCCCCTTACAGTACTAAGTCAGTGAGACTACGGGCAAAAAAATGTAATCAAGACAAATTCTGGTAATTTTCCCACGTTTTGATCCCACTAGCAGGAAAACTTTTCCACAGCCACATTACAGAAATGTGCATACAGTGATGAGCTGTGCAGTGAATTCCTCTGCAAATCGTGGCCAACACCAGTGTGTAAGGATTGGAGCTGTCAGGAGTTTCTTGGCAGGAGGGAATTGTGTGTTTGTCATAGACAGTCACCTTCCACTGAAGTAGCATGAAGAGACAATTCCTGTGTTTCCAAAGAAACATCACCGTGCTACTTTCTTCACTCGAGATCAACAGCCATGACACCACAAAGCACATCATCCAGGTATTACAGAGAACACTTTTTTTAAAAAAGTGTATTTTCTACATCAAGTATGAAATTATATACATAGGAAGTGTGCAAACACAATGAATAAATATTACCTAATTTCTACTTTAAAGCTTTTAGTGTTTCAACTATTACATATGAAAAACTCTGCTCTGGAAGATCCAGAATAAATCTATTTCTAGAGTTTCTGGTTTTAATTGTGTAACTTTCCAACTGAAAGCAAAAAAACAATCATGTTTTGCCAGCAAAGATATGCTGCTAATGGAATTGCAGAATATGGGCCCAAAGAGGTGAAGTTCAGCAAATCATTTCCATAAAAGCACTTTTCACATGCACTTTGTTTGTCAAAGCTCAGCCTGTTTGCAATGCCTCCAGGAGATCAAGCTAAATCTTATTTCAGACTTTTGAAATTAAACTTTATTAATGTATTTCAGAACTGCTTTGGCATGTGCATACCTTACCTACAGCCATCACAAATCACAATGAGCTGAACTGCTCAAGCTGACTTCTTCAAGCATGACTTTAGCAGAAAGGTCTCTATTACTTTGCTGGATCTGATGAAACAACTGTATGTCAAAGCTTATCAGTGTCTTCCAACTGGCTTTAGAAGGCATGATATCTCTTCCTAAAACTTTTCTCCAAATTTGGCTTTACAACCATATAATATTGCCCAATTAGAGGCAATTCTGAAGTAACAGCAGTTAAAGGATTGGATGTTTGGAATGAGTATTGTCAGACACGATTTTAACAGTAATCGGCATATTTTAATCTTGCTTCCTAAAAGATTATCAAAACCAAAGCTAATACAAAGAGATTACAAGAAGAGTTAACCTCTTACACAACAGCACTCAGCAACTTCCAGCTGCCCACTTCAAGGTGCCAACCATACCATGCCATGAGGATGAATCTCCAAACTGCAGCTAAAGAAATCTTGAAACACAAAATAAGCCTTCCAGCTCCAGAGAAAAGAAGAATAAAGTTCATTACAAAATCTGGCATCAGCCCACATGAGGAAAATAAATCTCTGTCTGTAACTGCTGCTAAATTCTCACTTCACAGCAAACAACAGATAGAACAAATTAAGAATGTAACTCGAGTTTCTACAGTGCTGCTGTGTTTACTCCTTCTGATTACTGCAGGAGTTACTTGCTCTCATTTCTTTCTGGACTTTGGAAACAGATGATATGGATCTGTTCTGCAAAATACTCTGCTTGCCAATAAAAAGATGGGCACAAGTTCCACCCTAACTCTTGCAGGACATGGTAGGTTGCTTTTGAGTTGACAGATGGTTTCACATTGCTGAATTTCAGGGAAGTCAAAGGCATCTTGGAGGAGAACTGATTACTTCTTTTGATCTCTGTTCTTATAATCATCAAACACACTGGTTGCCTGGAGACTCCTAAACAAAATTCATCATTTGTAAACAAACTAAGAAATCTCTATTACTTGTTATTTTTAATCTCCCATGGTAGCTTCCAGAAATGATCCCAGTTCTTTTAGATCACGTGGGAAAGGACCATTCCAATAATTCAATTAATGCCTCACACCTTAATGAGGGAAGTTAACTATTCACCTGTTTAGTGAAGTTAGTTTACAAAGTGGGGAGGGAAGAGATAAAAAGTCCCATCTTTAAGTAAAAATAACAAACTGGACTAGGTAATAGAATACTGGTCATAAATTAGAGATACAGCTTTCCTTCAGTGTAATCCTGGAAAGGATTACAGAGGGGGCAAGTCAAGAACAACCTCTGTAGCTCAAGACAGAAGTTCCAGACAAATAACTATTCTACTCTAAAGTACTTCAGAAAATAGTTTTGTAATAGTTAACAATGAATAAAAGACTGTTTTCGAGGGCTAAGATTTCTACAATATTCTATGCAATTTGAAATGTTTTAATTTCATAACGGTTTGTCTGGATAATGTTTTAGAGATTACCTTAAGAAACAAAAAATCCCTACTCTCACCCACTTCACTGATATTTCCAGGTGATAAACCTGACAAAGAATATATTAGTGCCCATTAATTCCCACTTGCCTTACATTGGCAGAACATCCTTTTTAATTCATGACATTGCAGTTAAGTTCTGATAAGTGTTTTGGATAGGCCAAGGCAGTAGATAACAGGGGCTGCTGATAAGAGAATAAAGAGATAATATAGTGTGATTTTTAGAGTGGAGAGACTGGCAGTGACTCTCTAACAGCATTCCTGGTATCCAGGTATTACAATTAAGGAGCGTGGATGCATAATTACAAATTAACTCTGAAGGGATATGAGACTATAAGAAGAAATCCTACAGACATGAACTCCTATCAAGCATCTTCTGGATACAAGGTGCCCATGCACAACATGACCAGTCTGAATAAGATTTCAGGGGAAATTCTTACATTTACAGGATACAGAATTCCCTATTTTTTTCTAAATCTAACAGTCACTCAGATCCCAGCTGCTGAGATGAAAAGGCTTTGGCCTTCCCTGGGTACTCTTCCTACTTCTTTGCTCTTTATGCTCGACAAGATGAAAACAAAGCCTGGATGAGAGACTGAGTAAGACTGTGAATATGTGCAATTCATGGCTACAAAGGTCTCTCAGGAAAGAAATACTCCTCCCTTGGCCTCCCAGGGCAGTCAGGCACAGAGCTGCTGTTGTTATCAGCTGAGCTGGACATTTATTTTTTCCTCCTGTGTCTGCAGTCAGTAAATGAGCTGATGCTCCACCTGCTGGAAAGAACTACGTGAGCTCCAGAATTCAGCAAGTTCTTTCTGCGTGGAAAAGGCCATCACTGAAATCTCAAAACACCATCTCATGTCAGCAGACAAAAAGGTAGCCAAGATTTCGCTTGTTTAAGACCCTGTTCCCTGCTCCAAGAACTGTGTGCAGATCTTGTGGTGCCTTTGAAACCTTTTGTTTTGACTTTACAGAATAAACAGCAACAGGACAACTGGGACTCTATGGACAAACTGCTATTGAGTAATTAAAATTGCAGGTTTAGATTTGAAGTGAGGACGAAATTATTTACTCAGAGGGTAGTAAGGCCAGAGGAGGCCACAGAAATGCTCTGAGGGCTGGAGCCCCGCTGCTCTGGAGCCAGGCTGGGAGAGCTGGGGGTGTTCACCTGGAGAAGAGAAGGCTCCAGGAAGACCTCAGAGCCCCTTTCAGGGCCTAAAAGGGCTCCAGGAGAGCTGGAGAGGGACTTGGGACAAGGGATGGAGGGACAGGACAAGAGGGAATGTCTGTAAGCTGAAGAAGGGTGGGTTTAGATGAAATGTTAGGAAAGAATTCTCCACTGTGAAGGTGGTGAGACACTGGTGCCTGGCTGGATGGGGCTTGGAGCAACCTGGTCTGGTGGGAAGGTGTCCCTGCCCATGGCAGAGGGCTGGAATGAGAGGAGCTTTAAGGTTACTTCAGCCCAAACCATTCAATGACTATGATGGGAAGTATTACTTTTGCTAAGAGTTCGATCTGGGTTGTTTGGGGCAATAATATGGTATTAAGCTGAAAAGCTGCTGCATCGTTTCTTGTCCTCTCAATTTCTACTAGCTTTTACTGTACTCTGATTTTTTCCAATGGTAACATAAAAGAAGGAAAAAAATAAAAAGCCCCAAACTAATTCCAACAGTGTAAAACATCTGCTGAGGGTCGCCAAGCTGACAAACTACACATACAGCAAGTTAAAATAGGAATGGGGGAAAAAATAAAGCCTGAAGGTAGAAATGCATGTGGCAAGATCAAAGTCAGACAGCTCCTACTACACTCTTACAAGCAAAGTTCTTTTATGAGTTATGTTATGATTTACAGTGGACTTTGTTTCATTAAACTCAAACACAGATGCTTCAGATATATCTATAAAGATGCCTGGAAGAAACCTCATCCTGACCCTAAGGCAGCCTGAGCCACTTCAGTTGGCTGCTCTGTGTGTCCCACATAAATAATGATGAGAGGGGCAGCTCCGATCTCTGCTCCCCGGGACCTGAGGGAACAGCTGGAGCTGTGCCAGGGGTTTGGGTTGGATATCAGGGTAAGGTTCTTCCCCCAGAGGGTGCTGGCACTGCCCAGGCTCCCCAGGGAATGGGCCCGGCCCCGAGGCTGCCACAGCTCCAGGGGCGTTTGGGCACCTCCCAGGGATGCCCAGGGTGGGGTTGGTGGGGGGTCTGGGCAGGGCCAGGAGCTGCACTGGGTGATCCTTGTGGGATCCTTCCAGCTCAGGACATCCTATGATTCTATGATTCCAGAGTTCTGAAAATAAAATAATAAACATATCTTTGACACAGAACATTAGTCTGACAGTTACCAAACATTTTCCAATCCAGAAGAAGCCAAGAATGTCAGAACCATCCCTGATGAATTGGGATTTGCAAGGAAGATGAGAACGCTGTTAGAAAAGTTAGAGAACTGCTGGGGAATGATTACTTTCCATCTCACTAAAGCCAAATACTTGAGAATACAGAAGTAGAACCTCTTCCCTCCCTAAAAAATAACCATTTTAATAAATAATCAATTGTTTCATTTTGTCTATCCAGTTTTGGGTTTCTGGGGAGTAGATGAGTGATATTTTCAAATGTAATTCAATAACCACAGAAGCTGTAATTTCAGAGAGAGATTATTCTCTTATCTAACTACAACTTCTAAGGACATCACCAAAGAATTTTCTCTGTTGTAGTTCTGCTCAGCAGCAAAAATAGTGAAAGATCCGCTAATGCCCAAAGGGAAAAACTGCAGACAGTTCAGATCCAAATTTTGTGATGTTTGACAGTGCTAATGAGTGATAATGAGCAACACTTGAGATCATACAGAAATGACTAACATTGAAGATATCAAACCCCTCCTTTATGATTTAGTCCAGATCACTTTTTGAAGCCATGGATAACTGTATGCCAGAACAGTCCCTGCTTTGCCTGACATCCGCACAGAGCAGAGATGGAAAAGGGGATGTGCACCACTGAGCTCATCTCCACTGCAAAGCTCACACAATCTCTAGCACAGAAGGGCAAATTAGAAGAGAGCTGCTTATTTCCCATCAGCAGCTTCAGGAAAATAAAGTTAGCTAATAGTCTTATTCCTCAACATCCTATTTCCAACAGCCAAAGGAAGGCTTCTGTGTCTGTCTGAGACGCCACCTCCAGTGCTGTGTCCAGCTCTCGGGCTCCCAGCATCAGAAGGATGGAGAGCAGGAGAGAGTCAAGAGGAGGCCACAGAGATTCCCCAAGGGCTGGAGCCCCTGCGCTCTGGAGCCAGGCCAGGAGAGCTGGGGCTGTTCACCTGCGGAAGAGAAGGCTCCAGGGACACCTCAGAGCCCCCCCCCAGGGCCTAAAGGGGCTCCAGGAGAGCTGGAGAGGGACTTTGGGACAAGGGCTTGGAGTGACACAAAACAAGGGGGAATGGCTTACAACTGGCACAGGGCAGGATTAAATGGTATATTGGGATTAAATTCTTCCCTGTGAGGGCAGTGAGGCCCTGGCCCAGAGAAGCTGTGGCTGCCCCATCCCTGGAAGTGTCCAAGGCCAGGCTGGATGGAGCTTGGAGCAACCTGGGATAGTGGAAGGTGTCCCTGCCCATGGCAGGGGGCTGGAATAGACGTTCCCTAATGTCCCTTCCAACTCAAACCATTCTGTGACCTGCAAAGGACAGAATGAAGTGGTAGAAGCACCTAAGACACTCCACTACTTTTCCCAAAGTATTATTTTCCTAAGGTGAAAATAACATTTGAGAGCATAAGCAAGCAAAGGCATCAACATCACAACAGAACACAGGCAAAGTTCCTATTCCTTACTTACAAACATGCAGAACACTCTTTAAGGAGCATTAAAATTACCAAAATGATAGATCAAAACTTGTAAATATCCAAATTAACAATGCTTCTGCAAGAATCATCACTAAATATTTACATTTCCTGAAGATCCATTGTAACTATCAAAAAAACATAGTGGGGGGGGGAAAACAAATTGGAGGAAGACCCCACAGGTCTGAGCACGCAAACAAACAATAAAATCTTTTACAAGCGGATGTCAGAAATGGCATATTCTGTCAGAATACGGGTAATAGCATAGGAGTGGAATTTTACAACAATCTTAACATCGCGCTGTTGGCAGCGGAGGCCGCAGCTCCCCGCCGAAGCAGCTGCCCCCCCCGGGGTCCCACTCTTACCTGGCTGGGCCTTGCCGGGATGCTGCTGTCCCGCTGCTCCCTGCGGAGGAGGAGGGCTGGCTCCCGCTGCTGCCGTGCCCGGCGCCGGGCCGGGGGCGCTCAGAGCCCCGGCGGGCAGTGGCTGCCCCCGCTTTAGGAGCTGCTTCTGTTCCTGCTGGCGGAAGCGGGGAGGCACCTCTCGGGGCAGGTATCGGGACGCCGCAGGCTGCTGCCCGTTAGCAGATGCGCGCTTGCCATTGCTGCTGTTGGTGAGAGTGCTGGTGGAAGTACTGGTACCGGTACCGGCAGGTTGGGGCTGGCTTAAACTGGTCTTAATAGGTTCTGGCACTAGGGCAAAAGAAAATAATAATCATTGGTTTAGGATCTGAAAAGCTGTGGGGGTGGTTTTTTTACTGTAACTGACCAAACCCAAAAGTTGGCAGAGTGTGTTGCTCTTTCCATAGGGTTTACTTTCTGTGATGGTATTGGAAGCTTTTATGCCCTACTGAAACAAATCATCTGTATGGTTTAAAACAGGAGGGAGGACAAGAGGGAGCTGTGACAATTCAGTGTTGAACAGAATGCTCATTTAAAGTGTGTGGCACACTGCCACACCCACCTTGAGCCCCCACTGCCTTTTTAGTTCAGCAGTTTTTGGGGTGACCTTGCCAAATTATTATTAAATCCCATGGCCTATGGCCACGAAAACAAGCATTTTCGGGCTTCTAATAAGCTCCCAAAAAACAAGCTAAAAGACCTGATCCACCAGCTTATTCAGCACTCACACCAATTTTGGGTTTCTTGTGGTCTTTATCCAAAGTTTTGCATCAAACACTTTAGGACATCCCAGTCACCAACATCTGCACTTCAGGCATACAACTGATACTCTCCACACTAACCCAGCCCGCACTGAGCCAGCCAGGCCACCCTGGAATGTGCCCAGGCCCCTTTGCGACCAGCAGGAGGGAGAGCGCCCAGCACTGAAGGATGGCAGCCCCCGCTCAGCTCACTGGGCAGCAGCTGCCAGAGCTGTTTGGCCACCCAGAGAAACTCTTTGGGCTTCTGGGATGAACAGAACCAAGCACTGCTCCCGCTCATCACAAGCCATGTCCAACAAGTGCAAAATTCCAGCTCATTCCCAGAGTCACAGAATATGCCCAAGTGTTGGCCCCACACAGGACCATCCCCAAGGGTCACACCTTGTGCCCAAGAATGCTGTCCAAATGTTGCTTGAACTCTGCCACGGACACTATAAACCCACACTCAGCCTCTCCTCAGGCTCTGACACACCTGGAAAAGTGAACAACTTCCACAGCTGCAGCAGTGAACAGGCACCAAGGGAATGCCGAGGGTGGGTTCAAAGCAAGCAGGGACTTGACCAAGCAAAAATATGCCAAAAAGTCTGACAGAACCATCAGCATTTCACTTCTCCAAGATGCTTGTTTTGGAAGCCTAAACAATTTCATCTGTGATTCTGTCTGTAACAAAAAAGGAACTCTGAGTGTAAAATAAAAATTGAAGTACCACTAATACCTGAAGAGCAGAGAACAAACCTTCCTTAGCTTTTCAAAATATACAATCAGCTTTGGAAACAAGCAGTTTATCCTTACTTTGACAATTAAAAAGGTAGATTAGAAGTGTCATGGACCCCACACAAATTATTTTCTCATTATTTTCTCATACCAAATCTGCATATTCAACACATACGTGAAAACTATTTTGTTTCCACAACACAGAGATCTGTCGTTCACATGATAGAAACCAAGTCTGACTAAATTTTAATGGGTTTGTTTTAGCTCCTATTGCTTCTGCTACTACTGTTACAGCAACATAAGCATTTACCTCTACTACCACCACCATCACAGAGATGCAAACATTTACAAACAGTGAGATCTGAAGGACTCAGGATTTCTGCAAAGTCATTTACCACAAGGTTCACCCAGAGCACTGCAGACACAGGCTGATCAACCAAAAATAACCCACATTTCCAGCCAGGGAGCTTCTCCAGCTCGGCTGACAGACCAGGCACGCACACCCTGGTGCCAGCAGATGAGAGGGAATGCCAGGGAAGAGGAGGAAAAGGAGAAGAGAATGGAAACTGCTCACTGGCACGATGCCAGCAGAGCTGGGATTTGTCCGGCCCCAAGATTTTCATGAGGAATATTAATTAATTGGAAACATATTTTAGAGAGCAAGACAGGCTGCTTTTTAAAAAGCATTATATTCTTAGTATTGTGTATATATAAATCACATCTGGTACTTCCAGAGAGGTGTGCATATAGATACATTTATTTTTAAAAAATCACTCATGCAAGTCATAGAATAGATAACACTTTTCACAGTAATGTTAACTAACAAAGGTGTTTCATGACAAAGGTGAAGCCAGAGAACCCCATTTTCCCAGTGTTAGAGACAATGTTTCCCTCTACATATCTGAATCACAGATGAGAGAAAAGAACAAAGAAAATCAAAATATCACTGTACTTTAGAATTAAAATAATTCTGCATATTCATGCTATGGTTTCTCTTCAATCAACACAGCAAAGTATTTTTTTATTTTGTATGTCAAAATCTCTTTTAAGAGTACTTAAATGGAAGCTCTTGTAAGAATACTATGTCTACAAATCATGGTAGCTGGAAAAGAACTGTTTAATTACACCAATGACAGGGAATAAAGCAAGAAGAGTGAACAACACCACACAAATGGGCTTGAGCCCTAAATTCCAGCTTCACACCAGCCTGGAATTTAGACTTCAAATACAACAACAATATTTAGAGAATATATATTGCAAAGACAATACGACTGTGTTCTAAAGTCATCCTCAGCAATTTTTAACCAGCAATTTTCCCTTGATATGCACTGTGAGAAATGCCAAATGTCTACCCTGGATCTCCCAATTAGTAATTGCTGTGTGATATTGGCAATAACAGCATCTTTGTAAACCTTTTAGCCATTCCCCTTCCTGCAGGGCTGCACCCTGAGCCGATGGGTACCCCTGGCAGAGCACACGGGGTACAAACCACGGCGTTTTCCCCACGGCAGGGCACAAAGGCAGAGCAGCCGGGGCCTCTCTCAGGCAGCGCTGGGGCACTGGGAGCTCTGCCTTTAATCAGCCCCGAGGGCCGAGCTGCCAATCCACGGAGAGCCCTGGCAGCCCCCAGGAGCAGCCTGTCCACGCTTTCACCTGCAAGGAATCCACCGTCACTGCTAATGGCATGTGGGCTGCTGCTGGAAAGCCAGGAATTGGAACACAGCTTTTATGGCTAAATTTGCCTGAATGCGAAAAATGTTGTTTAAATCGTGTGGGGGAAAGGATTTAACACCCAGTGGTTTTCATAACCAGCACGTGATTAAAGAGCTAAAGCAAAAACATTTTAAGCGGAAAGCCTCTTGCAAAAATACAATTAAAGGCGTAAAATGAAAGCCTTGAGATTGCTTGCTCTTAAGATGTTTGTGATGGGTATCTGCTTACTCTCCATTGCGAGCTGTACATACACTAAACAATGAGCTTGCTTGTAATAATTATCAGTACTTAATGGTATCTAAACTTCTTAATCCAATTTTACCCAAACAAATCCAATAATTACTCCATATGCTTTTTGATGATTACAATCTCGGGAATCCCAACTGCATAAAAAAGTGTTACGAGCAATTGTAGGTGGATTTTATTAATATAATGAATAGGATCAGTCTAACAGATTTCAATTACAACAATAGCTTTTAAGTACATTTCTATGACATAAGGAAAGAACATGCATAAATGAAAGAAACTGGTTAAGCCACATAATACTGATTTATGGCAGCTTTTTCCTTTCATTCACCTCATTAACATTT
Source organism: Dryoscopus gambensis (assembly GCA_013389985.1). Classification (NCBI taxonomy): domain Eukaryota; kingdom Metazoa; phylum Chordata; class Aves; order Passeriformes; family Malaconotidae; genus Dryoscopus; species Dryoscopus gambensis. The sequence continues at coordinate 489,852 of WEIT01010404.1, read as the reverse complement.
CTCTCTATTTCAGAATCCCCCACTCCAGCTCTATAAAACTTGCATTTCTAAAGCCTTCGAGGACCAGACATTCCAGAAGAGAAACAGTTAAACCCAGAAATGCATTCTTGGCTGCTACTGTGACAGGATTTATTTACAGCTTCTATTAAACACAGCAGCTCCATTACAAAGTGCTGGATGTGAGGAGAATTTTTGATTATACAATGCCAATGCCTCACTGCGTTAAACATATCATGCCAGTGTATTATTTTTTTCCTTCAGCAATTCGTTCAGGTCATTGTTTGATGGGTTTATGAATTCATTACAGGAAACAGATGGATCCCATAATTCAGAGCTATTCTCCCAGCCAATCATATAGGCAATTTTTTTCCTCATCTTGCTCCCCCCTCCAAATCAACCTTAATGAAGCCACTTCCTCCATGGCCAGTTCCCTGCACACACACACTGCAGCACATCCACGGCTGCTTGGAGCTCCCTCCAAACACTAAAGGCTTTCCAAATAAAGCTGAGCAGGAGCACAATCCCACAGACAGCCCCTCCGAGGTCACACAGAGCGCCAGGAACTTACCCAAGTCGGGCGAAGAAAGCCACAGAACACAGCATTAGAGTGGGCAAAACCACACGTCCTCATTAGTGAGAAACCCATTTTTATTTGCTCACAAAAGTCTGTTACGGGAAAAAATTCTTGCCCCCCCCAATCTACTTTCAAAGGCTGAATTTTCATTTAGCAAATTACCTCCTTTGTCTCCTAAGTGCTGCGATTTGTTATCCACAGTGACATCTGCTGGCAACAGCAAAGGTGCTCAGAGCTATTGCATAAAACCCACTTCTAACGTTTTTACACAAAAAATGTCAAATTTTCTGCCTGGACCATCCCTTCCCCAAAATCACAAACTTCTGGGAAAAAAAGCTTGCAGAAAAGTTACAGTCTAATGCCAAGATAATCCCAAAACTTATTTTCCACATTACTTATAATGGCTTTAGTAATGTAACCAGAAGCTGCTGGTTGATATCAAAGCCCACACTGAGTGATGAAAGTAAAAATACACATGTTATCGTGGCTTTAGAACTTTATCACCATTTATTTAAAGAAATGCCTTGACTTTGGGCCAATCCCTGATGATATCATTTATCTAATATTCAGAACAAATAAAATCTTTTCCTGGTTTAACTTCATTTCCTCCCTCCATCTGACCTCCCAACTGATCATGGTGCAGATACTTCTGCTTTCTCTTCCAGACGTTTCCTCTCCACTTTCTTGTCTTTTACAACATTTCCTTCCTTAGTCTTTCACCATCCCAATTCTAAAATCTCTTCCATAACCCACTTCTCTGACAGACTTCTCACTTCTGCCAACTTGGACCTTCTACACAGAACTTGGGGGGTTTTTTTGCCAGGCAACTGGAAATCAGAGTAGGAATTAACAGGAAGCTGCAAAGTTCATGGAAAACCTCTAAACCAGTTATTAGGATTTCTCAGCAATAGAAGGTCTTACCTTCTTAACTGCTGGCTTAATGCAAAGGTTTGAAATAGAGAAGCATTGAGGACTTCATTCCCCACTCACCTCCACTTTGACTCTAAAGCAATGTACCCACAAACCTAGCTGACCCCTGACTCCTACCGTGACACTCGTTTGTTCCTCCCTCCCCTCAGACCCAGACATTCACCTCAGTTCAAACAAGTTCTGTCTGTTTGCTCACATTTCCCACCCGTGTCCCACCACGCTCTATATATCTTAACTATGTAATGGCTGCTGAAATGACATTCTTACTTGCTATTGTCATAAGCAAAGTGGGGAAATGTGAGCAAAATGTAAAATTGGTTGAAATGTTCTCTGGGAGAATCAATGGCTTGCTGTCAAAACAGAGTATGTTTCAGAAGAGATTCCACGGGGACTTGATCCGAGCCTACGCTGTTCAATATTTCGTTATCAGCTGGATGATGGACTAGAGAATATCCTTATTAAATCTGCAAATGACACCAAGGTGGGAGAAGGAAGATGGGGGTGGCCAGATCGCTGTGTGACAGCATCAGAGCTCAGCAGTGATGAACTGGAGAAGTGATGTGACAAAACTACTACAACTCAATAAGGAAAGTCATGTCATTAGGCAGGAGGAATTAAACGCAGAACAGCAAACAACTCGCCCCACAGGAGTTCTGCAGAAAAAGAAGCCATTTTTTAGCAGATCACAAACCAAAGAGGAAGAAAAGATAATCAAGAAGATTGTAAAAAGCCAAGTGGTGTAATGGGATTAACACCCAGCAACCCATCTACGCAAGCCTGGCATCACAAAACCTTCCCTGTCCGTACCCACAGCTGATCATCTCCCTTCCAGAGGGAGCTGGACCACCTGGAAAGGAAATGGGAACGTGGAAATGGGAATGTGGAAATGGGAACTACCACAGCAGACAGAGCTAAGGGAGTAATCAGTCTACAAGACACTGGGTACACAAATTTTAAAAAAGATACAAAGGAAGAGGACAAAATAATTGCTCCACCCCACAGTGAATAAGACAAGACTTGCTGGGTTTAAATAGCAGTCAGGGAGATTTAGAGTTACATTTCCAACAATAAGGATGATTAAGGATTCTCTGCAGACATGATACAGGTTTGGTGATCTTGTCTCAGGGCAAGAGGACGGAATAAATGACCTCTCAAGAACCTTTAGAGCACATTTTCTACCACTCGACATGTAAAACAGAGCTCAAAATCCATCTTACTCAGTTCTCCCACTTCCCTTAGCCGTAACAAAAAAATCACTTTTCTCTCAGGCTGATAGTCACAGCACTCCCCCCAGCTTTTGCTGGTTTTTAAATAAGTTTCAGATGTGGCCTTTCTTCACCAGCCCTACTTGCAGATCCTCTTCTTGTTCTTGATTCATGTAAATTTGAGATTGTATCAATCCTGAGTGACATTTTATCCCTTTACCACCATGGTGAATCCTCTGTGCAAGCCCAGCACAGCCCACCCTGAGGCAGAACTTCTGTGCAGCCAACGGTCAGAGCCCAACTCTATTCACAATTCGAACTTTTTTCCCATGAGCTGGAGAAGTTCCTAACAAAAACACAGATCCTTGACTACTTCAGAGCTCAGATACAAGATTTTGTTTCCCTTTCTGGAACAGCATCTACATTTTTTTTCTTTCAGATCTGTCAGCAGAGAGGGTGACAAATACTTCTTTTGACAGAAAGATACAAAACCTGTTTTGGGTGACTCAACATGTATTTTTAAGCTTTTTTCAATCCTATTCTACATTATTCAGGTTGGTTTCACATGCAACAATCTTGTGAGAAACACTTATACTTTTAACAGTTTTAATATTTTCCTCACTGCTTTCCTCCATGTTAGCACTGATCATAATTTTAATTTTAAATTCACAATTAATTAGCTGTGCCATTAAAAATGGTACAGCTAATTAGGTTGATAGGTTGTCATCAACAATAGATTGATAATCCAAAGCAAATATGATGCTCTCCCACTGCAAGCCAAACTCTCTCATGTTTACTGAAGGCTCTGAGTGCACACACATGGGGTTTGCCATCAGCTAATTGATGAGCAGAAATTGGACCGTACACACCAGGCCTCAAACTCAGCAGGCCAAGCTAGGAATCAGGACTGTGGGCAATGGAACAGTTAAATTCACAGAGCTGCATTCCTGCAGGATGTGAACTGATAACAGATGGTAACTTTCAAGACTTAACAATTCATCTGTTTCCTTTCAAGCGAGAGTTCTCCAACGGGCAGGCGCTGAGAACTCAAATACCAGTATTCATCCTGTACATCCCTCTACACACAGACCTGGCCAAATGCTACCCCTTGTAAAGCAACAGATAAATAAATGACTTCACCTAACTGGAAGCTGCTCTCTGTCCTGAAGCCTCTGATATCTCAGCACAGGCGTATTTCCTCTAACATGTCGTCACACACTTAACTTGGAATTCAGACTCCTGCAAACCCAATTCCCACCTCCAGAGCAGGGCAATACACTGGCATTAGAAAGAGAACTTGGCTATTCCAAAGGAAAATAATGAAGCTATTAGAAATTTTTAATCACTCATATTAATAATGTTAAGAAACAACAGCATTAACAACTGCCTGAAAAGGACAGGAGGGAGATAAGAGTCATTGTTGAGATGAATTAGCTGGTGCAGGAAATTACAACTGTAAAATTTAAGTGAGAGGGCAGCTCTGAATGAAAAGAGGGATTCACAGCAAGCGTTTAGAAACGTTGGCAGAGTATTTTCAGGTTTCTGATACAAGATTTTCCTATAGTGTTCAGAACTCTTCACAGATAGAGAATTCACATCTTTTATTCCTTCCCAGAGTATTTAGGGTCATCTGAACTCCACCAACTAATTTATAAAGACCCACTAGGGAAACACAGTAAGTTCTATCCCACCAGCAGGACAGGAGAGCGTCACAAACAGTCCCAGCAACTCAGGAACACAGCAAAGGATCACAGCACTGACACGTCAGGAGCCAGCCACGGGCACGTGCTCCCCCCTTCACCCCCATCTCAGCCTCCAAACCCTCCTCAGTGTTGCTCCAGGCAATGTACCCCCAGCAGGAACTACACAATAAAAGAGTCAGAGAAGACAGGAAACAGCTTAAAGTTAAATTACACAAAACCAACATCACCATCACCGCAAGTACCAGTGGGAAAATTCAAGCATATAATAACAGATTAAATAATTTCATACAGAGCCACATAAGAAGTCTGGGCAGACCCAGGAAGCGAATCCTTCAATTTTAAGATGACTGTGTACGTTTAATCTCATTAGACAATGTTTTACATAGAGTTTTCATATGCAAAAGAATTTTTTAAAAACAAATTTACAAATGGCACAGCCATCACCACCAGACGTGTTCCTCTTCCTCCCTTCCACACACCACTTCCAGGCACAGACTGAGGAGTAAATATTCTTTACAGCAGAAACCAAATCGTTAAACTGTGCACACAAACAGATACGCATGCAAATTCCCAGTAAATAGTACATTCATAGGAAACTGAAAATGAGGATAGCCTCAGTATCCCCTGATTTACTGTATACAAGAGCCTGGAATTTCCTTCACCTTGAACAGTGATGGATCTACAGGTACAGCCCACTCTTCAGCTGGGGCTTGAAGAGTTAATCACAGTGTAAATGCTCCCAGTTTCATACATAAGTGGTTGGGTACTGTAAAGATATCTCATATCCCCAGCATTTCTATCTCGGCTTGCCTCTAAGAAATCCACTCAGTGCTGGTACACAGCGCACAGATTGCATCAAGCTTGGAATGTGTGCTGTCCATGCAAGGTGGACGTTCCTGGAGTTTCAGGGTGTCCCAGGGTGCAGTCAGTGCTGGCAGCCCACCCAGGACAACTGGGAATAATAAGCACTCATGCTACATCAGGTACAACCTCTTTTTCCACTTTGATATTTGAGCTGGAAAGAAGGTAAGGACTCTCTCTGGCTATTTTCTGGAATGCCTGGAAATGGCCAATGTGTATTTATGGATCAGCATCCTAACATGTGGATAGAGAGATCAATCTGTGCAGGACACCTTCGAGCTGCCAGGTGTGAATTTGTGTGCCCAAAATCAGTGTCCAGGGAGCCTCAGGCCCAGAGAGTGTGGATACACCCTGGGCCCAACAGCCCAGACACATCACTACACACAGGCACATTTTCTCCTGGGAACCAGAAATACAGCTCCTCCAGATACTTCATTTCTGTTTCAGGGGAGCAGGCTGCACTGCTATTTCATTCCCTTCAGACGTGCCCATTGAGGCACGCTGTGACTGCCTGCAGATGACAGGGCTGCGGCTCAGGCAGGAAGTGTAATGCTGCCTGACACTGCCTGTGCTGCTGGAATCATGGGACTGGGCACACATGTCACACCGACTAAAGGCCTGTGTAAACACAAAGCCTGGGCCCTCCTGTCCTGGACATTTATGGTACCAAATGAATATTTTATGTGCAACACTAAAATAGCAAGAATTTCGTGAGCAACCAGCAATAGCCCTCTGTAATTTTGACATAACCCTTCCAGTTCACATTCTATCTCAAAAGAAGACTTAATATGTTTATACTACAGCTCTAAAGATGGTGTAGAGTTATCTGAGCTATCATTTTATATCAGTCAGCAGGGAAAACTGAAGCAGAGCCAACAGGGTGTCCAGCATGGAGCAGCTTCCCCCACTCCTGGGCAGTGTGGATTTATTCCAAGTTTCAGGTAGCATCACCCTGAGAAACTGTGCATGGAGCCAAATCAGTGAAAGGTAAACCTGAAATGTTTTTGCCTTAGATATCAAAATCTTGTGTCCTTATTAGGATAACTGAAGATGTGTTCATTTATATTTCACAGAATTATTTTGAAAATTGTTGCTCTGAGCAAGTAGGTTTTTAACATAGAGAACCCACAGGGACATTGTTATCACTTCAGGAGACTATACTAACAGAATTTCACAGATTTTCTATCATAAAAACTTGTTTGGGGCTCTACATCCTACTCTGGATGCAGTTCCTAACATTTGAAAGACATGAAAATGGAAGGAGCAGCTGAGAAGAACTTCAAAGTCCAAAATGAAGAGTGATCCCTTATTCAGCTAAACCCAATTAAATTAAAGTCATGCTCTAGAGATAAAACAAACAAACGAGTGTTTAAGTCTGCATACAGATGGGGGGGGGAGTAGGAAGAAAATACATAGAACTTAAAAATTATGTTTCAGGTTTTTTAATACTTTTTTTTAAATCTAAACAGACATTTCATATGCAATAGTGTTTTTCTGAATGAGCTTCTCAATGCTCTTTCCTGGAAGGTTTTTGTTTGGAACTAGGAGTTCATCTACCTGACAGCCAAGCCTTGAGAGTCTGAAGCAAAATCTTCATTTCTGATTCAACACCGAATCTGAAGCAAACTCTTCATTAATTCAGTTTAAGCTGAACAGATTTTTTATATCTCCAATGACATCGTGCATTAATGCCACATACGAAAAACAGGATTTAAATTATTCAGAAACTCGAAGAAAGCAATTCCAGCAGTTTACAGACCTTCTGCTGTTCCGGTCCTTCAGGAAAATTTCCTAAAGAAAAGCAGACTAAAACCTGATGGGGATTCAGCGATCCTTTCCCTGCAGGTAAGGTGGAACCAAAGAAAGCCCACAGAACAAAGTGAGTTCATTTGCTGAGCACACTCCGCAGGACACCCCTCCAGTGAGCAGTGCCCAGGGAAGCTCTGCCCGAGGTTCCAGCACCCGCCCTGAGCAGGGAGAGCAGGCCCAGAGCAGGCACTGCGGATCCATCCCGTGTTTCCAGCGGGTTGTTGTCCCAGTGACAGCCCTGGGTGATTGGGCTGTCACCATAGCAACTTTCACCAAGAACTCACAATGCACCCAAACGAACTCTGAGCTAAATTAACTTATTGCATGTCACCAGTGAGAAATGACTGTTCAGAGGTAATTTTCTGTACTAATATGTAATAGAGTTAACTCTCTAAATTGAATTAAATTAATTAAATGCCACTCCCAGTAAATCAGATTCTATTACATGAATGTTAAAAGAAATTAAAGATGTTTTAATAAAGATTACTAATAATAACTTAATATTATTACTTCATTTTAATTCAAAAATTCTGCTCAGTTTATTTTAGACACATGTCTTCCCCTCACTAGGAAGGAATACCTAATTACTCCACATGAATTACACACAGTTACTTCACAGAAATGGGCTTAGACTTAGCTAAAAGAAGTAACACCAGAATTTTCAGAAGAAATACAGCTTGGTTTAATAAGTGGCATCCTAAGATTCTTTCTCCCCTCACACTTTGGGTAAATTCCACACTTTCAGTGAGCGTGCCCAGTTTCCAGCGAGTTTCATTTTTGCTTTTTGCAGAAAAAAATGAAAATGTTTTGCAGTAAGGCCAATTGCAAACAAAGAGGAAAACCATGTCTGGTGAGGCAGGGTACAAAAGTAACAGCTCTTTAATGGCTTTGCAGAGCTATCTAATGATGCATTATTAAGTTTGTTTTTTAAAGTAGATTCTTGCACATTGGAGTAGAACAGACAGCTGGGAGGCAAATCTAAGATGCTCCCAGTTGCTCAGGTAAATAAAAAGTTAAAACTGTCAGCTGATGTCGTTTGCGCTGTCCCCGTGACCCTGACTTTAACTCGCAGCACACTCACCAAGACGCTTCAGGCAAAAAACGACGGCTATTTAACAATAATCACTTCTCAGAATTCCAAACTACATTACTCGGTTTTATCCATTATTTAGTTTTCAGAAAGAAGCTGTGTTTGTGTGAGAAGGCAGCTGGTGACAGCAGAGGGAGCACACGGAGCTGCCACATCTGCCACGGGCCGCAGGACGACAGTGACGTCAGCCTGAGCACCAGCTCAGCTCAAAACAGCCGGAGGAAAGGCAGCACTGCCACTAAAAGAATATGGTAAATAAGGACTAAAACAGCCCCTGAATCTCCAGCAAATGTGAAAAGCAACGGTGAGTTAAGGCTGTGACAACCTCATGCAGTGGAACAAGATGAGTTTTAACATCCTACCTACATCCGAGGTATCAGTAAAATGGGATTATGGATTTAAGTGTTCGGTGTTACTATGCATCTAAGTTATTATCCATAAATTTTAAGTTAGAATTAGACCTTTTTTTTAAAGTCTTGGTAGCCACAATAAGGCAACAAATCACAAAGTCTTCCATGGATTTTTTTCTGGGAAGAAGGGCTGAACAAGTGAGGGGGCTGAAGGCGACCTCTCATTTGATTTCCCACAGCGATCACTGAACAAGATTAGAGATAACTATACAACAAAGGAAAAAAATTAAATTATTACTCTTGGAAACTGGCAGCAAGATATAGAGGCTATAGTAAGATATGAATTATGATGGAGCCTATGTCAGAAAGGTGGCACTGAACACATTATTTTCTTCCTGTTTCCCTCTGAAGACTTTCTCCTGTTGCGAAAGGAGATGCCAGGTGCTCACGTGCACAGCAGGAAAGAATGGCCAGTGCAGGACAGGACAGCCTGAAACCCCCAGCACCTGCAGGAAGGGTTCTCATGTTTTGTCAGTCAAGCCTAAACAAGTGAAGTGGAAACTGTGGGGAAATTAAAGCAAGGAATATATTTAAACGTATACTTCAGGGGACTACCTGCAGAGGGAAAATAGGTAGTGATTAAACAGGAGAAATGGGGAGTGAAGAAGAAACTGCACATTATCAAATCGAGGTCTTTATAGAAATAAAGAAGGCATCTGAAACTTGGGAGCTTGTCAAAGCAAGCTGAATTTACGGACAGAAAAGTGAAAAAGAAGAATCAGCACTGCTGTGGAACAGCCTGGATTACAGAGCTGTGCAATGGGGTGAGCCTGAAAGGCACAGAAAATAAATCAGCCTCAGGTTTTACTTGTAAACAGCAGCAGGTTACTGTTCCATAGATTAACTCAAAGGCTACTCAATAATTCTGCTATCACACTGTGCTGGTTTTGGCTGGGACAGAGTTAATTTTCTTACAGTAGCTGGTTTGGGGCTGTGGTTTGGATTTGTGCTGATAACCCAGGGTGTTTTCATTACTGCTGAGCAGTGCTCACAGAGAGCCGAGGCCTGTTCTCCTCACCCCACACTGCCAGTGAGGAGGCTGGGGAGACACAAGGAGCTGGGAGGGGACACAGCCAGGACAGCTGACCCCAGCAGACCCCAGGGAATATTCCACACCAGATGGTGTCACCATATAAAGCTGGAGATGTTTGGAGTGATGGTGTTTGTCTTCCTCACTCACCGTTCCCTGTGATGCTGCCCTGCTGTCAGGGACAGCTGAACACCTGCCTGCCATGGCAAGTGGGGAATGAACTTGTTTTGCTTTGCCTGTGTATGTGACTTTTGCTTTACTTATTAAACTGTTTTTACCTCAACCCACGAGTTTTCTCACTCTCACTCCTCCTACTCTCTCTGCATCCTGCCGGGGCGGGGGGTGAGCCAGGGGCTGAGGTCCCGCCTGGGGTTAAACCATGACATACAGATACTGCATGTAAAAAATAGTTCTGCACTAACTGGAAGGGCTTCTGAAGAAGGTGACTTGAAAAACAGCCTGAAAACACTAGCACAAGTTAAAACTGGATGGGCTGTTAAGTGAAAAACAGGAGACACAAAAAGGCCTCTGAAGCAAAGGGGAAGATCAGCTCTCCTGGGAAAAGCAGCCAACAAAGAAGGGGCTTAAGTTACAGGAAAGACTGTTCAGGCTGAATATGAAGGTGACTTTCCGACAATAATCAAAATATCTTTTCAAGAGCATCTGTTGGACCTGTCTGAGAGAGGGCAGAGGGTTAAGACCATCCCTTTTTGCTCATCTAAAGGGATATATCTGTGATAAGTAAGACCTCAATGTGGCATTTGAATTTATGGAGTTGAAGAATCACCAGTTCTCTAGCTTACTAACTGATGTGCTTCAAAGCAGAAGTTCATGAAGCCTGTCTGGCCTCCTAAAGGTGAAAAGTCTGGCTCCATAAAAACTGATGAAAAAAAGAGGGCAACAGCAGCCAAATCAGAAATTATGCCTGAAACCTTAAGAGCATCCTGACAAGAGGAGGACAGATCTTCAGGAGACTATAAGACAGAGAACTACTTCTGTTAACATGGGAAGAGGCCACCAGGAGCCTGAGTCACACCAAGTTCAGCTGTTCCGATTGGGCAAACAGTAATAACAGTGGCTGCCAGGCCCACGGAAGCTGAGGAGCGTCCGAAGCATTCGGTGGTGCTGCTAAACACAGGTCCCACAAGACAGCTTAGCATGAGCCACGGCTGCTACCCCACACGGGCAGGATGCCTGCAGGGAAAATCACCTCCTCGCTGGATGCTAATGCACACTGCACTGCCTGAACCAGTTCAGGAATAACCTGAAGGATCAGGTGCACAATGCACACCTGAGCAGAAGCTTTGGAGCATTTACCAGAGCGTGAGCTGGTTAAACAGACATTTTAAGTAGTCCTGTAGGATTTGTAAAGTATGGGCTACCACCTTTAACAACTCAGGAAAAACATTAAAATAATCTAGCAAAACACAGGGAAGCCAAGGGCTCTCAGAGTAGAGGAATGTCAACATCGGATAGTCAACAGGAGAACACAAGGTCCCTCAGGCCAAATGCTTCTCACACAGTGTAAAAGAATCAAACCCACATTTTCATTTCCCTCATTTTCCCAAGATAACCCTCTCCCGCATCTGTACAGTAACTACTCCAGGAGCATGTACTAGTGTTACAGTTCAAAGTGGATTTCATCCTTCCCAAGGAAGGGATCAGGTAACCTTAGAAACCCAGCATGTATCTCAAAACAATCATTACCAAAGTGAGCTAATATATCTCCTGATGAACCTCTCTTCCAGCTCACAGTTTGCAGATCTTATCAACATTATATTTATGTGCTTTACAAGCCTCCTCCAGGTAGCAAGATGATAATCTAATAATAGAAAGTGGTCAGCACACTGCAGATAAATCAAAGCTGATAGGTCATTTTTTCATGGGAAGCTGTTAGCTGCCTTCTCCATGAAAACCTGTGTGAGCCAGGCCTCGAGGCAGAGAAGAAACTGCCTCCATGGACATGTTTCCTTAGAAAAAGAGTAAAAGTGAACAACAGACTTTAGTCCAGAAAGTAAAGGGAGAAGCACACTGATGAACAGGTGAGCTTCCAAGGAAACAAATCTCAGACTCTGCCGGGTGGGGAACTGATGTGGGATGGGTGTCTGTTGCTCTCTGTATATACAAAAGCTTCATCTTACAAAGGAAATACTAGGGTATATATGCTCTGAGGGATGGCAAATATCAGACAACATTCTATTTATAATTGGAAAAGAGTTATTTTACAAGCAGACTGACAGAAGAAGAGAGCATCTGCCAATGCCTGAGCTGCTGCAATACCCAAAGTACAGCAGTTTGACCATTTCACAGCCCACATGCTCCACACACTGCACTGGGGAACAGCAGCAGGGAGGAAAGCAGCCACTGTGGGCAGATAAATACCCATAACCCAGCGTGCAGTTTGATCATAACCAACACCATTATCAGTGTGCAGTGTTACAATTTATCTTCTAGAATAGCCCGTTGTCAACAACTGTATTGGCAGTTTGTTGTTGAGAAAGCGAACTGGAATTTATCTCAGAGTACTTCCCACCCAGGGGCACCCGGACAGTTAGGTCTGGAGTAAAAAAGCCAAGCTGGTGTTACCCAATCTGTGCTTACTCTCTCTCTTCAAAGGAGAGATGATGTCCTAGGCTAGAAATGTGTTTGACAATGGACAGTGTAAAGAGAAATCTGATGATGCACATGTCGTCCTGCTGCCTTCAAGCAGAGTATCAGCCCTTACAACACCAAGAGCATTTGAAAGGTGCTTTTAACCAACTGTGTCTAGTGTTGGAAAGCTCCCATTTTTATCTGCTTCTAAAACTAACTATTTACAGGTCAGGCTGTTGCCATCCTCAATCTGACAAACCCAGATCATTCCTAACTGAGGAAACTGAGAAAAAGCAAAGCAAGGGGAAGAACAGAGCAATATTCTGCCTGTATTTATGTTATGAGCACATGCCTAAATTTGCATAACAGCAAACTACAACGGACCATCTCTAAGGAGAATAAAAACTGCCTGAGGAGCACTAGGAGTATCTACTGGAGCCCTCATCTACTTTTCTAGTCCCAGATGAGGAATCTGCAAAGCTCACAAGGCAAGCACTGACCAGGACTGGAGGTGCTTTACTGGAGCAAAGCAGCAGCAACTCCAGGCAAAGACATTAAAACACCTCTAAGGGGACAGCTGTCCTGTAAATCCAGCTCAGGCTTGGAGTACATTAGGAAGAATACATTTCATGGTTACTCTTTTATTTTCAAATAACCCCGAAGTTATATGTTTGCTTGTTTTTCTTTAAGAGATAACTGTTTCTCCCAGAAACCTGTACTAATTACTTTGGTGTCCTGTTGTCTGGAAAGAGCATTTCTTTGAAAGCTAAGGAGTCTACAACTTCCCAGGAGCTAGAGAAGATTTAAACCTTTCGAACTGTCAGTCCTTGCTCGAAGGGCTCAGAGTGTCCAGCCCTGACAAACCCTCTCTCCTGCAAAAAGACACCAATTCTCAATGCAAATCTCTCCTTGGGCACCTTTGACTTGCAAATCAGCAAGACCAACACAGAAAGAGCTACAAACCCAAATAAAGTTTACCAAAGATTATTCATACGTTTACTTTTTACCTTAGAATTTTCTCCTTCACTTCACAATGGCAATGTTGAAGATACTCCTAATATTTCTTGCACTTGTGAGAGAAAAAGCCTATTAGATACCACTGAACTACTGCCTGTCACAGTCATTCCACTTGAAAGAAAAGTAGGTAGGAAACCAACTATTACTACTAAATAGTTTACTATTTAACTCCAACCCTCCCAGCTTATCCTTCTTGCTTTGTCTCCTTGACTGCAAATTGCTCCTCCTGTCTGCTCCAATCCTTTTGCATTTTCTACTCCTCTTCACCCAGTACTGGACTCACAAATTACCTCCATCCTCTATTCTGTGCAGGCTGTAAAATGATAATTACTCCTCTATCAGAGAAGTGGTATCTCAGTGGGTTTTATGAACAAATTCATGTTTGTTTAAAGACACTTATAACAGCAAAACACCCCCATGATAACGTTTATCAAAAAGAAAACATTTTTGTGTTACAAAGCCTTAACGTATGGCCACAGGTTATCATTAAGTTATCAAGTGACTACATATTAAGATCTAATTGAAGAACTTATTGCAGTGCTCCCCCTCCTTCTGCAATGATGATTTATGGCACATTTTGTCACTACAATGTGCAGCAGTTCAGTACAAACACAGCACTTAACTAACAAGATGACAGAGGCAGATATTCAAGCATAAGCTATAAATACTCAAATGAGTCAGAGGTTGTAAATCTGTTGTAAATCATACCTGATTTGTAGGCTGGAACACATTTTCTAATCTTATGGAAAAAGCCTCTGCTGGTTCCTACAATAATATGACACGAACCAGAAAAACTCAAGCCTTTTCTTTTAAAAAAGACTGATTGTGTTACACGCGGTCATAATTCTACTTAAAATATTGATGAAATTCTCTAAAAAGTTTCATTTTCCCTTATTTCCTGTGGAACTACCACTAAACATCAGTAACATCTACCACAGCCAGAAGGAGTACATGATCAATACACACAAACTGCATTTCTGTATGGGCAGAATGGAGGTTACAGGAAGGATGTTCACACACACACACACACACACACGACCACAGGCAGAGAACATTCTAACAGCTCATTTGGGCAGAGTAAGTAAAAAATCAATTTAAAAACATGCAACAATCTACATGGCTGATTTGGAAATGAAAATAACCCAGCTTTGAAAACAGGCATGCTGCTACTCCTGTCGTCCCAACAAATGCCAGAGCAGCGGATGGGATCTTAGATATTTTCATCCATTCTTTTTTTCCTTTTAACTCCCCTTTCTAATACACCTCCAGGTAAAATATACAGCACTGTTTGTGGGATAACAGATAACCTGAAGGAAGTATGCCAGCATTTCTGACACCACAATGGTTTACCAAGCAACCACACACTATTAAATGTTTTCTGTTATCCCCCAAAATAAAATGTATCAAAGCGTAAACCTTGGCAGAGTAATCTCCCAGTCTGCAGACAACCTCCCTGACTCTGCGCGTTGCATATTAAAATCATCACACACTGAGGAGTCCCAAGGCACACAGCCCAGACAGCCTGGGGGAGGGGACAGCTCCGCAACAGACCACAGATGGAAGGGAATGAGGCTCAGCTCAGGAGCCACTGCACCGCTGGAACAGAGGATGGGCAGTGCTGGACAGGCTGCTGAACCCCAGGATCACTGCAGCCACTCCAGCTTCTGCCATCCTGCTTCATCATCCCCCAGCAGTGAGCTCAAACTCCCATTTTCCCCTTGGAAAGCCCACCTCTCCCTTCCTGGTCCCATGCCAGGAACATGCCAGGCAGACCTACAAGAATCATGGAGGTCCAAGAGGCAGATTGTCCACCTCTGCTTTACAGTAAAGGGGTAAAAATGTTTTCCAGCTAACATTTCTAATCAAAATATTTACCAAAATACTTTTTGTGCTAGACTAACTGTGGTACAGACTTTAACTGGTTTTACTTCTCTGTTAGCAGATTTAGCACTTACCTTTATTGCAGATAATGCTGGAGGGCTGGATGGATACTTTGCCTTTCAATTACCAGGGTGGATGTTTGAGTAACAAAGCACTTAAGCTATTTTATGTCAGCTTTAGACAAATGCATTCAGCCGAGGTGGGAGTGAAGCAGGCAAGGAACTGATCACCTGTGCTGACTAAACCTGCAGGAGGATGGCTAGAAGAGAAGCAGGCAACAAAACACACCCTGATAGTATTTATGACAAGCACAGCTCCCTTCAAGTCCCTGTAGTTATTAAATAACAGCCATTCCCATACGAGTGACCCTGTCCATACAGGACAGAACTTCTAGTTACAGCTGAATGTTTTCATTAGAAAAGCCTTTATACACAAAGTTTCTTGATCAAGTGCATATAAACTGGCAAGAGTTTACACATGTAAAATAAACACTAATAGTCTGTGCTCAATAGTCCTGCTCTCAAAAAAATTACCATAAAAGAACAGCAACTTGAATGTGCAATAAAAACCTGCTCATTTCCCACCTCATCTAATTCTGCAGTGCTTCTCTCCAGCTGAACAGGAAGACTACTTTCATTTGTTTTCAAGTAATTGAGAAACATTTCAGGTCCTTATCAGCTCTCCAATCTTTCTTCCTTTCACACATTCCCTAGAATTGTTGCCAACGGGGTATTTATAAAAGATCCAGCCTCACAAAAATACTCAGGCAAACAACGTTGCAGGAAAAAAAAATAGAAACTGAAGGAGCTGTTATGTAGAGAAGACTTCAAGGGTTGGATCTTTGTTTAAACAGAGAAAATAATTTGTTTCAGTGGATGCAAGAGCTGTGTGTGGGGCACTTCCTAGCCCTGGACTCCAGCAGCAGCCGCATACCTTTCCCCTAAGGGTGGAAATGCGTGTTTATTTTGGAAAGGGTTTGTGCTCCACATCACAAATGGAAACATTCAGCTGGGGCTGAGGCCTCAGAGCAAGACTGAACTGACAACACACCACAAACACACCCCCACAGGAAACCTCCTTCCTCTTACTTCGTTTCTCTTTCCTGAGGCCTCACCAGTGACTGAACCTGCAGCAGCCCAGATCAGCTCAGAGCTACATGTACAAAACATATGAGTTCATTATTGGCCAGGACAGCAACTCCACACCTCTGTGACAGACAAATCCATGAAAAACTTAATTAAAAAGAATTAGACCTTGATCACAGGCTTCTAGCACAGAACAAGCCAACTCAAAGGGCAAGCCCTCCCTCCCTCTCGAGCCCCACCGCCCAGCCCTGCCCACCCACTTCAGCAAAGTGCCTTCTCCTCCACAAACACTGCTGAGAGCAAACAAGGAACTGTACAAACACCCTGCCCCAGCCAGCTGAAAAACGAACTGAAAAACCCTTCCAGATCCCATCTGCACTTGTATGATTTCTTTTTCTCCACTAGGACCCAACTGGTGCAAGCACCTCTCACTGCCATGGCAACCCAGTTGCAGAACTCAGTGAGACACACATAAAATTAAGCAATTTTTTTAAAGTTACCACAAACATGTTAAGTCATATTTATAAAGATCTCACCTACTAAAATCTATATTTTGCAAAATGTCCAGTTCCAGTCCTGTTTTAATCTCTGATTTACTACATCCTGCCATTGGCATGCATTATCTGCTGCAGTCCATTCACTCAGTTTTACTGTGCCATCTTGTCTTCACAACTAATTTAATTGCTGTGTCCCAGATAGGAAATAAATTAACTAAATTCAATGATAATCCCTGTGTTGCCTTTTAGTTCTAGTAGCATTTGTCACTCAACCTTGAAAATGTATCCGAATAAAGCACTTGGTGCAGCACTGCAATAAAGTTTACAGTCAACTCTGAATATTCTAGGAAAAAAGTTCAGTCAAATTTTTCCTCTCGTTTAATTTTGTATTAGTATTTTCTATATTTTAAGAAATTCCTGCTACTTCTCATAAGCTCATACACATCCCTCCTAAAGATAAGGAACTGCACTATAAAGTGGAAATAAAACATTTCCACAGTGCAACCTGAAAAGCAACGAGTAGCTGCTAGACAAATGAAATTCAAAGAAGGGTCACTTACAGGACTGTTCATAACCCCTGGCCCTTGCCCTGAGCATGAACAGGAGGTTTGGGTTCTCTGTAGGACAGGGCCCCCCTTCCAACGACGCTGAACTACAAAAAGGCGCATCACTGCTTCTGACAGATGAAACAGTAAATGCCAAAGCTGCTTAATCTCTAACATAACTATCCTTATTCACTGCTATCTTCTTCCTGATTCATATTTCATAGCAATAGAAGTTGCTTTTAAACTCCAACAGATGGAGAGATGCAGTCCCTAAATTTGAAAGAAACAAACTCACAAGCATACCTGAAAGACTGAAGTTATTAACTAGAAACTTGAACGTGGCAGTTTCGAGCAATTAAAAGCAAAGCTGTCACAACAGAGACAGAAATAGTACCATCCCACAGAGGGAAAGCAGAAGGCTCTGTGTCTCACTACTAACAGAAATGAAGAGCCACTGCATTAACACGTGAAAATGAATTTAGTTACTCTGACAGCAAAAACATCTGCTGCTGAATTGTGATATTAAAAAGTCATTACAATCCATTATAGAACAGTGAAACCTTTTCACACAGAAACGAGCTGATACAGAGAACAAAACATGCAATGCTATGAAAACAGAAATATTCCATTTAATGGAAATTGCTCTCATGTATCTTAATTCCAAAGTTTTTTATGCACCTAAGATTTGGTGGGACTCAGCTACTTCTGCTCCATTCTCCTGAAAGTAAAATCCACAGTTATAAACTGCATGAGATCTCACAGGGCAGATGCAACCGAAATCAAACTAAAACTTTCTGACCTCTCACTTTCTACATAGGAAAAACTTGGGAAGAAAAGGACAGAGTTTCAATAAATTACTGTTACAGAGTCTTCCTCATGTCTTCCTCCTCCTTTATTTTTCTGAATTCATATTACTTACTGAAGTAATATTTAATTTCTGTATAAATCATAAGAAGTGTTTGAAATGTAAGTTGTTTTGTCCACCCCTTATGCTAGGCTTGGCTCTTCTCTAAGTCTCAGTCTTTGGGAATCTGGGAAGCTCCACCTGCCTGTCACCTCATTACCCACCAAGAGATTACAATGCATTTGAACTGGTTCAGAACTGTTCAAATCAAATGACAGACAACACAAACAGATCTGTAAGCCATCAGCTGCAGAAGAGAGACATTACCTTGCCTCTCTTCCTCACCTTTCTGAAAGCCACAGCTTCATGAACTTTTTTCCTAGGGAACAGTCCACTGCCCCCAAAGGCAAGGCATTCCTTACCTCTGCTGCTTCCTGGCCGTGCTGCAAACCAGCTCCACTCACCTCCCAAGGAGAAAACCCACACAGAAAAAAAAACAGGCAGTGGTGGCAGCAGGGCAAATAGTTTCTGCTAAGCTCCATGAACTGAGTTTACACATTAAATTGAGTTGAATTGTGCAAGGGGAGAGGGGCAATTACTTGTCTTTGAAACAGATAAATAACTACTAACAACTAAATGGGAAACTACATCTGTCTTGACAAAAGAGATGACATATGCTGTGTTATGGTTCACAGAAAATTAATCCATATATTCTTGTCAAAAGGCTGCTGTAGAATACTCAGCAAGATAAGCCAAAGCTTATGATGAGAATCCCAGCAAAACTTTAAGAACATAACAATCCTAGTAAGATATACTCCCCTCATTAAACAGACAGAAAGAATAAAAAGTACAACCACATTTTTTAAACAAGCTTATAAAAATATCAAACATTTCACAAAGAATAAACGTGAATTTACCTTTGGTTTTTTGTTCAGCAGCCTGAAAGAAGAGAAGAACAAAACAAATCAACTACTTGTCAATACTGCAAATTATACCAAATAATTATAGGGCTGCAGGCCTAATTTTTTGCAGAAACTGTACACATAAATCAGGCACTGATTTCATTTAAGGACTAGAGAATGTTGGTTCAACTCCATGTGCTAG
This sequence comes from Dryoscopus gambensis, assembly GCA_013389985.1. Classification (NCBI taxonomy): domain Eukaryota; kingdom Metazoa; phylum Chordata; class Aves; order Passeriformes; family Malaconotidae; genus Dryoscopus; species Dryoscopus gambensis. Next base: position 470,675 of record WEIT01010404.1, on the reverse strand, counting down.
GAATGTGAGAATGGCAACCTCTGTCCGACTGAAGCCACAAGCAGATGCCAAGAGGCAGTGTAAAGCATGACAAGAGATGGCAGCAGCCCCATCTACCCCCCCAGCCTTCCCTCTCCTGAGGCTTTCTGGACCCACGCTGTATCTGTGAACCCTTTAGCACTCAGCAGAATTAACTTCTGTGATTTTGTCCAGCATCCATTTGAATCCACCCACACTACCAGCTTACACAGGAGACCTGCTTATTTTTTAATCTGTTTGCAATCTACCCTTTTTTTTTTATGATGCCTAGTTTTCAGACCAGAAAAGATGGTGATCAATTCTTATTTAAAATTAAAACTAACGGTGCAATCCAGAAAATGAGGCAGGAGAATGCACAGCAGTGAAGATGAGCCTGGGATCCCAGAGTCCCTCCAGCTGAGGAGTGGCCTCGAGAGGCAGGTGTGGGAGCAGCCCCCTCCCAGCAGGGCACGGCGAGCACGGGCAGTGCCACAGCCCCGGCACAACTGCTCGGGCAGGGATTCTGTGACCACGGCCTCTCCACAGGCCAGGGGCAATGATCACTTGGGCCAGGCTCACCCCCACAGGTGAAGCTGAAGCATCAGTACCCACACTCACATTTAAAAATGAACGGATCATTTACAACAGGAACATGAACAAACCTTTTTCTGAGCACCTTCCTTCTTTTTCTTTTCTTCCTGCTTTTTCTTTTTCTTTTCTTCCATCAAATGTTCCTCTTCTTGTGTTTCTTGTTCTTTCTCCCTGATAAAAACAAAAGTTAGGAAGAGCTTTTCAATAAGATGAAGTTTCTCTAGGAAGGTGAATAATCCATATTTGCATTGCTAACTTTCTACATCTCATGTCTAAAAAAGGCTGCTTCTAATGCTGCAATGAAAGCACTAAAAAAAAGCTGTTCCAAAATTGAAACTCACAACAAATAGAACAGCAGGCAGTGAAAATTCAGAAAGGCTAGATTTTATTTGGAACCTCTTTCCACAATCACTTATAAGTACTACTTAATATTAGCATATTCTAGGGAAAGAAAGTTTAAAACTGGAAAAAAAAAAAGAACAAACCCAAGTAATTAATGCAAGTTCTGCTGGCTTTCAGCAGCTGTGATTCACAATGTACCTTGAAGATCATGAGCAAGTACATTATTTTGCAACCATTTTTCTCTTTTTGATCAAACACATGCTGCATTAATTTTCCATACGCATCAATTTTGTTCTCAAGAGTTGTAAACTAAGGCCCAGATGAATTCCAATAATCATATTTTGTGTTCATCCTATAAATTCTAGCTGAAGAATTTGCATTCATGCAAAACAAGACTGTTCCAGTACCATCTTGATTAAAAATTAACCTGAATCATTCCAAACCAAGAAGAAAATCTATTTGAAGTCTTCCTATCTCTGCTTTCTATGTCCATCACTGAAATAAATGGTTACAGCAATGACCCTCCCCAACATCCTTTTCAATAAATACCAATGCAAATAATTCATTTACTTCTCTATAACAGATGCCTCTTCCTTGACAGCTCTTCAGGTCCTGATCATTTATCAACCTTACAGATCTTCTGAGAAGGCTGTTTCTGATGGGCTGAAGCCATTACTATCACTATTATTACATTCAGTGTCTTCCAATTACTCCTCAAGACCACTTTTAGCCTAATTTACTATT
>WEIT01010404.1:449690-468933 GCA_013389985.1 Dryoscopus gambensis | reverse complement strand
GCCCTTTTCTTTGTTTGGATTTTTGTTATTGTTAAAAAAGAGGTTTTTAGTTACAAAACTCTTTATTCGGTCACAATGTGTGAGACTGCTCTCTACCAAAAGGAGAAATCAACCACTCTTGAGATTTTGCTCATTGCCTCTTCAAACATTCCCCATGAAACATTTTGCCTCTTAACAAGTTTGCATTCTCCTACATAGTTTCCCTTTGTTATAAAAAAGGAACATCGTAGCCTTTTGATATATGGGTTGCTGAAGGGTGTTCTGGGATTTGGCTTTTTCACTTGCCTGAAAATACTGATCCTGGTCACTGCAGATGCTTTAATGCTTACACAGATCCTGTATGGAGCTCCAGACTAAATTAAAAGCAGATTCCCTTTCCTTGTGTCATCCCAAACTATAAACACTACAGCACGCAATTCACAGCTCTAAACTTAGGTGTTAGTGCCTTTTTAAGACACTTTACAGCACTCAGCCTATTTACAGAAGTGAGAGATATGGCAAGACCCAGGGTCTGGAGTAGCAGCCAGAGGCTGGGCACATCTGGGAGCTCTTGGTGCACCACTGCAAGTCCAGACAGCTGAGATGGCATTAGGTGTCTGTATTTTTAATACTGAACCACCTTCTGTCACGACCAAAAATGCTCCACCTGCTCGACTGCTCAGGTTATGCCAGCTCCAAAGGGCCACCTTTTAAACCTTGTACTGTAAACTGAGGTTTGGGAAACACCTGCCCTTAGGAACTGCAGGTGCGTATTTGCATTACGAGTTAAATTGCACTTAAGACAAAGGTACTTGAAACTGTGCTTTTAAATGGCTTCTTCTAGGACTTTGCAAAAAAGCGATGACTTAGGTTGCCAAAAGAAACTGAGTTGAAACTGTAACAGATTTGCCTTTATTCCTGTTAGCTCGGAGGAGAACAGAAGTCCCCAGGATCTCAGTAACTACAAAGAAACAACATCCAGTCCCTTCATTTTCAGTGCTCCCTACCCAAGTCACAGCAGACTCTACAAAGGCCCTGTTCCAGTGAACTCTCCCAAGCTGTCAGACTATTGCCAGAGGAAGTTCAGCCTTTTTTGGTTTTTGAAAAGCAGGTGAATGAAACAAGTCCATGTAAAATGAGAAACTTTTTGGTTTCCTCTTGCTAGTACTTAAGAAACCCCACGCCATTACAGCAATTCCAGAACACCACAGTTACATTTAAATCCCCTTCAATACTCGGGGCACTATTTAAAAACAAAAACAAAAAACCACACACAAAAACAAACCACTACCACCACCACTTTGCTTAACATCCAGAGTTTTCTTTAAGCTATGAAAAGACATTATTATCCAAGTTTCCTGACAGGCCTCTTTTTTAAAATATATTTTCCTAAAATACCAGGTTGAAAGGGATCTTAAGGATCATCTGGTCCAAACTTTCTCAGTCCAGCCAAGCCTTAAAAGTGTCCAAATTGGGGGATCAACTTTCACCGCTGCCAAAATCATTCCTTACACTGGACTTCATCACAGATTTTTATTTCCAAGCAAGGCACCATGTCAGTGGATTTTCCAAATCAAAGAAGAGCAAACATTGTGCTCCACTAAGAATACAAGGTATTTTATTACCATATTATCACATCAATGACAACATCCGAGGTAGAAGTGCCACTCGTCACAAAGACCTTTGGTTGTGGGGGTACCTTTTCATTTCTGAGATTAAAATAGCCTCAGATTAGCTCGGAAAATGATACTGTAATTTTTAATGGAGTTCAATTTTCAAAACTGATTTACATAATGACACTTCTGAACACATGTGCTTTAAATATGCTTAAAATAGAAATAAAGCTCCAAGCGGCCTCTCAGATGGCAACTCTTGCTGCCACTTTTAGGCAGAAATTAGTCATCTAAGAGCAAAACAAAAGGAAAACAATAAAAACGTGGCTATATAAAGTTTGATTACGTTGTCAAAGGCATGTGTTGTAGTTTTACTTCCTGAGCGACAATTTAATCTTTATTGCAGGAAATACGCTAAAACATTCATGAATACAAAGCTCATGTTCTATAGCAGGAGTGTCTCAGAATATCCCTGTAGGAGTTTGCCTTGTTCTTACATATGGATCTGCATCGTGAGGGATTTTTATGAGCAGGGAGTTTTACTACAGAATGAAGTGGTGTTTTTACAGATTGCAAATAGCTTATGAAATTCAAGCCTAACCCAAGGTTATCTTTAAAGTGCATGTGCTCAAGAGCTCTCTCGGAACAGGAAAGCAAGAGGAGCTGCAGGTCACGGCCAGAACAACCCGAGCACTGTGGCTCTGGCCTGTCAGTGCCTGTTGCAGAAAGGTTTATTAATCCCTTTGAAAAAATAACAAATCTAGGCTGATTTATTTTTTAAACTAAGTAAGAACTTGAGTTTTCTAGGTGGTATCAGGCATTGGTTTGCTTCCACAGCTGAAAGCACAGCTGGTGTTGATGATCAGCACTGATGGGACATTCTGACAGCATTTTGCAATATTGCTTTTGGGAATAGTGCTCTTCAACAACCTTCAGGCAGACTCTATTTGTACTATTGCCCATACAGTGTTTTAGAGTTCAGAAGTTCCTGCAGTAATTGAGGGCTAAACAGAGACCAATCCCTCTTGTCATTCTATGTCACACTGCTCCAAACCTCAACAACCTCGTTCATTTTGTTGTACATACAAGATGCTGAAGGTTTATTTAATAACTTAAGAAAACTGCCTTTTCAGCACAGCATTCCTAACCTTTGTCTACAGATGCCTTTGTCTGGTTTAGCGACCATACTTTAATTCCAGGTTACCTTTTGTACCTTAAATCCTACTTTATGCTGGAAAAACCTCCCTTGACAGTTGTGGAAGTTGCTCTTACTGACAGAAATCCTACAACTTGCACACAACTGCTCAAGTACTGCTCTGGTTTCCTTCACCATTCCTGCACAGGCATTTTTCCTGACAGTGACGATGGGAGGGGAAAAAATGGAAAAAAGAAAATCTTTAAACTAGAATTGTAAGGAACTGGCAAATAATCATCCAAATGCAGGCTGGGGAGGCTTTTTTGGAAGGAATTAATAGATCCATGCATTGTTACAGGTGATAACAGATAACACTGGACAGCACAGACATGAGCTCTCAAAGACAAGTTCTCCAAATGTGGGATCAAACAGTTTCAAACAGAAAGGAAGAAAATGACTACTCAGGAAGTTCTTCAAGATCTGATTGTAAGAAAGAAGTGGCTGAAACCATGAAGGCAGAAAACAGATTGAAGGGTACTCATGAAATGGGATGAAAAACTAACATTAAAAGAAGAGCATCAAACTCTGGAAAGGCAGGCTTTGATTCCTTCAGGACAACTGAAATACTGTCCCATAGGAAGAGGCAGGTGCTGTTTCTTGGAAATCACCAGGAATCTAAATAACAATGCAGATATCCACGCGTATGGGAGGAATCCTCCATAAAGCAAGAGGTCATCAGAGCATCTGCAATCCCTGTTTTCACAAGTGCTGGAACAGATAAACTAAAACTCTGTATTTGCCTACTGCTAATTTTGTTGCCTGCTTCATCTTTACACGGCCCAGCTCTGTGACCTTTCCAGAGTAAATATGGGTGAAGGGAAGGAGCTGGTGTGACTGTTAAAAGTGCCAGCTTTGTTCCCTTGATATCCAGGCTCAGTCATTAATCAAGAAGAGTCAAGCTGGTCCCTAATTACAAGCTCTCCAATCACCTCAAAAAAGAAAGCAGCATGCAAAACTAGGTCAAATAAGTAAGAAGGAAATATGAAAAAAACCCCAGCACAAACACTCGGGGACAAACTGAGAAAGGCCAGAAAAATATGAGCACCATGCACGTAAAAAGCAACAACAAATCAACCTTTAAGTGCTTCATTAATATGCAAGAGGAAATATTAGTTCTGATTCTCGCTGGGAAAGGGGGAGCAGTGACAGATGACCCTGTGAGGGCTAAAGTGACAGTACTTTTCTTTCTGCTTTAGCCCTCCCTAAAGAGGTCAGCGGGGAACAGATGGCCAACAACCGCCTGCACTGGTGCGGAGCCCGCAGATGACGACACTTCTCCCAGGGATTTCTCCCAGGGATTTCTCCCAGGGATTTCTCCCAGGGATTTCGTGGGGCTCTGTCCAAGCTGGTGCCAGGGCAGCAAAGCACCGAGAGCCAGGCTGCTCCTGCCCCAGGATCTCCACCTCCACCGCTGCAATGGTCCATTCTGGCTTCCTTCCCAAAAGGGCTGCTGAATACAGCTCCAAGCGAGAAGCTCAAGATGTGTTTTAAAGTCCCGTTTCTCAAAATTTGGGAAGAAAGGAATGATCTGGCTTCTCAGAAAAACTCACATGAACTGGCAGGGAAGAAAACAAGATGGAGCTAAACACTTTCCTACCACTCCAAAGAGGAGATCAGACCAACAAAGGCAAGAACAACTTAAAAATTCCCAAGAGAAACGGGATGTTTCTCCACTGGCTGGGCCTGCTGTCATTTACCACAGGAACAACTGTATCCAATCATTGCAGGTTACCTTAAAGCTTGAGCAGGTGGATGGATGGCTCTCTGCAAGAGCAGCAGATGGCAAAGACCGTGCATACAACTTACAAGGGAAGAGAGAAAAACACGAGCCAAGACCTAACAAGGATTTGTGGAGGAGAAAAGTCTGATTTTTTTTCCCACAGCATAGTCCCAGGTATTTCTGAAAAGGATGAAAGAGAGGAAACCAAACTACATAACTGACTTTTCAATCCATGTGGATTAGTAAGAATACAACTGCTTTATCATTTAATAGTTCTAAGAACTATTATTTAATAGTTTTAAGGTACACAGCAAAATTACAATAAAAACCCACAAAACCCCTCCCACAAGGCAGAGACCTGATGAATTTTTGTTGCAGTATGCCACATGTCCAGCAGCAAAATTTTTACTAACCACTTTGCTGCTGGAAAAATGTGTACACTTATTTAGTTTCCAGAATATGTCAGGTCATGAGGCTGCAAAACAATTAAGGAGGGACAATATTCAGAACACCCTGATGAACTCAAAATGCAGAAAAAAGGCAAAGAATAATTCAGTGAGAAAAAGTGCAGGGTACCACGTTTGGCAAGAAAAATCCTATGTAATACAGCACAGGGAACAAGTGGCTGAACACCAGTTTTGGGGAGGAGAAAAAGCAGCTGCTACAGTGGATTTCACTCTAAAGGCAAAGCAACAATGTCACAGATGGTCAGAAACTCATCGGCTGCTGTGCTGTGTCCAGTTTGGGAGTACCTACAGCAACAGAGGCACAGGTCAGCTGGAAAGAGCCCAGAAAACAGCACCAAGTAAATCAAAAAAGCACAGGCCCTTGGAAAAAACTTCGGACTTGGATTCACTTAATCTAAAGAGATGGCAACCCCATTATTCAAAAAGGTGGTAAAGACAGGTAGAGAAGCACGGAGGAAAATCCTTCTCCTTTAGCTGTGGTAAGTAGCATTGAATTCAAACTGCAACAAAGAAGATTTGGATTAGGCATAAAGAAAATTCCTCCACCCTGAAGTATTTTAAAAACCCCAGCATTAAAATGTATACCAAGTCTTCATATATATATACATTTGAAGAAGAAAAGAGGAAAAACGCAAAAGAAAGTAAGATTTTTTTTTTATGAAGCAAAACAGATACAAGGCCACACCGACTCCTACACACAAAAACAATTCAGACAGGGAACTGGAGTCCTCTACCCATTCACAAAATGAAATCCTACAATCTCCTTTCCAGGGAATTAGTGGGGGGAAAGCCCTCAGTCACACCACTGCGGACAAGGTAAGTCTCTGGAGGAGTTACATGCACAGCTGTGACCACACAGCTTGAAACTACACCCTGTAATTCGAAAATCTGGGTGCAAAATTTCTTCCTGTGGGGAGTCATAAATGAACTTCAATGAGAGTCTTTGTTTGACCACAATTGATGATTTCCTAATCACATGTTTTGGGGTTTCTCACTGTCCAATTATGTCCCTGTCCTGCGCTTAATCCTCTTTAACAGATTACTTGCCTTGACAGGGGATTCCTGCCTCTGAAACACCAAGGTATCATCCACTGCTAACAGATGTGGGCTGGGACTTTGATACCTCCAGTTTCTCGTGAACTTATTTTGAAGTGTGTAATAGAAAACTGATCTCCTGAACAGGGACAGCAGCCTGATTCTCATAGTCACTTAGAAAGTCCATCAAATTTGGAGTCTGCAGGAGCAGAGTGTAGCTGCCATTCAAAACCACCCAAGAACATCACAGCATTAGTTGAGAACATGGTGTGAAAAGCAACACATTCAATTAAAATTAGTGAAACTAGAGGCAGATTTTAGGTTGTCCAAAAGACTAAATTAATAATCCCGCTCCTACAACCTGTAAAATAGAAATTCCAGGATCAGAAAGAGCTTCTGTGTTCCGTACTCTATCTCAAAGCTGCCTTTCCAGCAGTAGCACACAGTGTTTCTAACAGACCATTTTAGAATATTGGTTGAAGAGCAATAAAACCCTGGCAGGACCCCAAGGAGAGAAAAGGAGAATGCCAGCTGGTGTGAGCTGCAGGACCTGGGCTCCCACTGGATGTTTCCAGTTCACCCAGTGTTAACTTACTGTGACCCTCCTTTATGTACACATAAGGTAAACAGCCACTCAAGCAGATTAGATTAGAACAAAAATATAGCAAATAGGTAGCTACTATCATTCAATTCAAGATATTTTTCAAAAGCACACCGACCTGGCCTTGTTTTAGCTTCTACAGGTTATTACCAACAACTAGAAGAGAGGAGGAAATTCCAGAGAAGAAAAAGTTTTACAAACTAAGGATGCAGATGAACTATGACTGGTAAGCCAAGAGTTTCAAGAGCCCATATTCGAGCACTGCCAAGTCCCAGTAAAGGTTTGCAGGACTTGGAGATTTTATTTTTCATCTAGAGACTTCCTTTGGGTTTTGTGTACACTCCAGTTTCTCCTGGTGTGTTAGCTGAGAGGGATGGGTCCTCATGAGAGTACTGGAGCACAAACGGGAACGTTTCAGATATGTGTTACCCCTTCATTACTAGGTACTGCACGCCAGAGTGGATCTGCAGAGCAAAACTGTCACTGCAGAGGATTTCCTATTCACACCATCCCTGTTTCAGGCGGAGCCTGGCTCCAGCCTGCTCCCATGCAGAAAGCATTAACTGCACCCTTGGAACTCACCATCCAGCGATGCTTTATTTAAAAGGAACCTGATAACTGCACTCCGAGACACATGAAGCCAATCAAAGCACAGCAAGTGAGGACAACCATTCGATCAATCATGGAAGTTCCAACCCAAATGAAGAGATTCACATAGATAATCCCATAGGGATGCCACCACACAGGTACATCCCCTCTCTGGAGGTGCTGCTCTCCACCGTGCAGGACTATTACTGTATATACAAACTCCAAAATGGGGCAGCTTAAGGAGTCAGTAGTTAAATCTGGGCATGGGCTAGAACACTGTACACCAAACCTCACCCATTTACGCATTTCAGGCATGAACCACACCAGAATTTTCTCCCTCAATCTGCTGACAACACCCCAGCAGACCTTAAGTACCCCACCATGGGCAACACTCAGGCTATGTAAGGACCAAGAGAAAAAAAGCCCCACAGCCCGCCCAAAAAAGCTTGCATTAAATTCATCACTCAAAGCAGGCTACAAACAGCAAGAAATATGCTAGGAAAAACAACTCTCCTCCCGCAGCAAACATGGACTGATGGAAAAATTAAGCTACCCACTGTGAAGAGTGTAGATAACCAGATTTACTTTCCCAGCGTTGCCTCCCTCCCAGGCCTGATGATAGTTACCAGCAGTTGATCTGGCATCTGCTCCACAGCTCGTCCCCAATCTTCCTGGGACATAATGCACAAAGGAAAACAGCTTTGGAATCCAGCAGCTCACCAAGAGCACAGCATGTTTGTCTCTCCAGATACTGTTGGCTATTTTGGTTTCTGCAAATACTTCAGAAGATGAGAGCCCTGTGCCAGCAGAGGAAAAGCCCCGCTTACCGACCAAGTGCCACCCTTCAGCTGACCCAGGAGCAGAAGCAACCCACAGACAAGCTGCTGGCTCTAACTATTTATCTGAACTCCAAGAACACTTTGGAGGAGCACTGCCTCCCGGGGCAGCTGCACAGGGATACTGCAATGTAGGAGGCCAGGAAATTGGAACAGAAGCAGCAGCTCCACAGGATGTTTTGCCCCGCAGGCTCAGAGCTGACCACTCCCAGGGACGGAGCCTGGTGGAGCCAGTCAGTCACCTGTCTGGCAGTACCAGGGTCAGGAGGGACAACGGGGTCAGGAGGGACAGGCCACCGCTGGGAGCACTGTGCAGCAAACCTTCAGAGCCCTCCAGCAAGCGCAGCTAGGCTTTTATGCTCCTCTTGCTGAAAAAACTGAAAAGCAAGTTTGTGTAACTACAGTGATGCACCGTTTTGCCTGTAGGGATTTCCAGCACGCCTAATCCTCCTTTCCCCCTTCCATCACAGTTAGGTGCCAGTACTCAATTATTTCTAAGCCAAATCCGTTTGTCGGCAGCAGGTGAAAGCACAGCGAACTTATTTATTGCCAGAGCTGAAGATCAGATCAGTGCTCTCACATAGATGGGGCCGGACAACAGAACCTACACCATCAAAAAGTAGGAAACAGAATTTACCCTGAAGACAGATGTGTTTATGGTGCTGCTCTTGTGTTCACTCTGGGAATAAGGTGGTGCTGACATCTTCAGCAAAACATACCCAGCTTAGAGCAGCCACAGGCACACAGCTTCACCACTGGGTGTCCATGTTCATGAGTGGTTCCAGTGCAACTAAACAGGCCCAGGAAGGTGAGCAATACCTCTCCTAAGGCAGACTTCCTGCCACAGGCACAGTGGAAAAATGCACACACACTTCCCTCATTCCTACCCACAGGCAGGGAAACTGTACCAGGCACGTCTAAGAATAACACCAACACACACCAGCAAGACAGCGAGGAGCAGCACTGACCAGACACACACGTGTCACTCAGCCTAAACACTCATCTGCCCATCTGACATGGCCTAAGGTCCCCTCCAGCCCGGGTTTGCCTGTGATATTAAGATCACATCCCAGATGTGTGTCTGAAGCTGTAGAAGCCAATCTCTAGGAAGACAGCAGGTGCTACCACACCACTGAGATCTCCAGGTGTCACCTCAGAAGGCACAAATGGTGGGAGATGCAGGGCACTGCTGCAGCTCCAACTCCAGGAAGCTCATGGAGAGATGTGGATGGGGGAGTCAGAGGACTGCGGCCTCACAGGGAAGGGGCGTCTCAAGGTCTACAACCAGAAAGAAGCAAGGACACTGCTCCTCATGCTGCAGAGCCCGGGGTGGGAAGGACGAGGTGCTCTCTCTCCACAGCACAACACACACACTGCCTTGGGAAACTCAAGTCCCTCTGGGCTGTGGCACCTCATCATACCTGTTCCCACACGGACAAAGAAGGCGAATGCATAGCTCCTAACACAATAGAGCAAAATAAGATGAAAAAGGGAAAAGAGATGTCAAAAGAACTCCTTGTCTTAGAATCCAAAAGGGAAATACCCTTAAAGCAAATATGATGCTAAAGATTTAAGTTTTTGTAAAATGTTTACTTTTTTAGAAGATTTCAGAATACACAAACCCATAATTTCCTTCTTCTGCATTTTTAAATTTGCTGAGTGAGCTCATTGAACATTCAAGCTGTTGTCTTCAAGTTTTCCAAATACCATTCTATTTAAAGGCACTGTGAATAGGGAATTCAATTTATCAAATGAATGAAAGGAGAATTCTTAGCAGGAACCCTGGTGAGCTAATCAAGAGTCACAATAAAATGTCAGGGGTCCTGGAATTCTCGGCAGGAGGTTAACACCAAATTTGATCCCAGTCAAGGAAGACAAAACATACTGTAGACTAATAAACTGTACTAAAAGTTGTGCACTGCAAATATATGAAAGTTTAAACACAAATGAAGAAAATCTACTTGGTTTGTGCACTTTATACACTCGCAGGACTTAACTACAAAAATCAAAATATGCTGTTCACCATGATCATATCATTTAACTTAAAGACAACACTTTTTGAAGATTTTAATACATTTTGAAGCTAGTAAGTTTTTGTTCCGCTGCATCTTCAGCTGCAATGCTGTTTTAAATTTGAAAATTAAGATAGTAACATAATTAAGATAACATAAGATAAGGAACAGTTGCTCTGCACCTATCTTTAGGCTGGAAACTGGATTCAGTAAAAGATTTATCCTGTCATCCAAAATTAAGGGAACAGCCTAATTCATGCTGGCACCCTTCCTTCCACAAACCTACCAGTGCTGAAAGGGTAATCCTTAAAACCTGATGAACTTAATGGAAACAAACTTCTCTGTTCCTCTACTTCACTTTCTATAGTAAAAGCATAAATTAGAATATCAGACCAGCATCAGAATGGGCCATCACCCATTTTTCAACTTAGCAAATGAATAGCAGCTCCGTGGGGGAGGAGAGACAGGGTGGGGGAGAGATGGGGAAAGGAAATAGCCATAAATGATCTTCCAGGACAGGAAAACTAGTTGCAGTAAATATCACTTTGGAAATCAATTTATGGTCAATTACGATCTTAGTAATAACTATTTTATGCCTTCATTTACTGCATGAAACACCCAGGGGAGCAAATATTCTCAGAAATATATCCAGTATGTCTCCAAGTACGTTATCTGATCAGTAGATGCAGACAGAATTCCAGAAAGAGTCGCTCTTGCTTGTCTGGAGGCTGACTGAGGGACTGGGGATGGGGGAGGACAGAAGCACAGTTTCAGTGCAGTCGGACTTATCGGTGTTGCAGTATCACCCAGATAAAACAGATTATATCCATCAGTCTGGGTTGTTGACTTCAAAAGCAGTGAGTTTTTGTCATCACTGCAGTATTTCACCTAGAAATTTGTGAAGCACATTTCGTTCTCACAAATACAAGAAAAAATTGAAGTTGAGGGTCTTTTTTAAAGCAAATCATTATGTAAACATCCACCCACTAAGCCAACCATTGCTTTATTCAATTATTACATGTAAATGTGGTAGCAGAGTATAGAGAATGACATGTCTAATGTACTGTTGGTGCAATGAGACTTACTCGGACCATTCTTTTCTAGAATGAAGGAGTTGAGTTCTATGAGATTCATTAGAAGAATAGAAATAGTAAAAAAATTACACATTCACCAAGCTCCACTAAGTCCCAGATAATAAATCTTTCACCCGAAACAGTGCTATTTATACAGACTCTGCTCCTTAACAGCAGCAGTTCTCTTACTGTGAGAGACCAAATTTAGCTCCACACCTGGATCAGACAGATATATTTTATGATCATACTAGAAAACATTAAATAGCATTTAGTTTGCTACCACCAGGCTCTCCTCCTTCCTTATCAGAGGACACTGCATCTTCCATATTAATTTATTTTTGAAAGACTTAAGATAAACATACACTTCATTATAGTTTACATCAGCAAAGAGAAACCAAATAGTTTCATAGGCAGGAAGATGTGAACAGCACACATACGCCAACAGGTTATTCTTAACTAAAAGTAATTTTTTCTGCATCACGAAACAGAAATGAGGTACAGTACTGGGCACTTACAGCATTCCAGCCACGACAACATAAGGAGATAAGGATGATTAGATTTGCAGAGATGGAGCATCTTTTGCAAGAGAAAGAATTTCAAGTGCAGCACCCATTTCAAAGCTGACACTGTGGTAAAAATTCACACAACACAAACACTGGAAGCAATTCTCCTCTGTTAAATAAGTTTGTGCACTTGGTAAGTGCAATTAAAAACGCTGAAAGTAGAGGAAAGTTGAAACCTGCAGATCGGCAGAATGATGTTAGCAGAAGGATAATGAGGAATCCTGTTCCAGACTGCCTTTGGTAACACACTTGTGTCAAGAGACTTACTTGCTTTACACACACACACCCCCCATTAGGTTATGCCTGCAGTGCTACTGAAGTTTTAAACTTCGTATTTCACGTGCAGTATCATCCTCAAGGCCACTGTGCACATACACTGAGTTCAAACAAAAACATTACAAACACCACTCAAGACCACCTTCTATGGTCTATTAATGACTTTGCAGGAACACGGGAAAATGGCAGTCGGCACATTATGCATCTGTACAGCTGATTTTTTTTCCTTGGCATTCTCCCTGAACTGCTCCTTTTTTCTAGAATGGTTTGTGTTAAAGCACTGGGCTGATGCTCTTTTGTTTACCAGTAACCAGCTACTGTTTAAAAACAAGGATCTCCATTGTCAGCACCAATGAATGACGGGAGCATCAGCCATGAAAACACTTTGGAATTCTGAAGAACTAAAAGACCTGAGAGTCGGAGGCTAGAGCAGGACTGAAATCAGACTGACACAACACAGATATCTGGCTGAGCTTAAAATAGACTTGGCAGAAGTCAGCCTGGACTAACAATCGATCCATGGACATACTGACCACCCAGAACGTATCCAAGCCACGGCAAGTGCTCCTTATCCCTCCACCAAAACAAAAAGCTCTCCTACTTCCCATCAGGAAGCCCTGGAAATGCAGGACGAGAGAGAAAACTGTAAACTTCGTGCATACAGAACACAGGAAGAGAAGAAAGGAATAAGAAGGAAAACAGCACATCTAAGAAAAATCGGGTAATGCCATTCTAAGAGACTCCTCTTGGGCAAGACCGTAACAAAGGCAGCACCACCATCCCTTCGGAAAGCCAGCCACAGAAAACGTGCACAGAGCTCATGAACAAGAAGCTGGGGGGAGAGAAGTGGAGGGAAGAATGGATCTGCCTCCGGAAAACACCCATGGGCAGCCACTAAACATAGCCCAGGGTGGTTGTTTTCCTTGCAGTGGAAGGGGGGTGGGTGTTATCTTTTCCTAAATGAGCCTATAGCTGGTAGCTGCATGATAACTATTTTGAGATATATAAACATATTTTTCTCTGGGGCTTAATTACCACAAAGGATGCCAACCGATTTGACAAGTCAATTTTTCTCTCAAATAAAAAAAAAAAGAACCTGAAAAACCTCATTGTCTAGCAATGGAGAGCTTAAAAAGCAGCCCAAATATCCAAGGGATAAATATTAGCTATTTTCAATACAAAGCTATAAGTGATTGTTACCATTTCTCATAATCGAGCTCCTAAAACATAGAAGTTCCAGACTGAAATCTAAGTAAATGTACATCTAGTTTGCAATTTTTTAAATGGCTGTACATTTCAAACCCCAGAAAAAAGCAGGCTGCAGATAGCTGTTTATTACAAATGACTTCCACCTCCTCCACAGCCCTCAAAGGCAAACTATAAAGCTGTGTGCAAAGCCAGACAATCTGGGCACCCAGCCATAAACCATCACTGCTGCAGCACAGATAACTGTTCTCGCTCTCAGCCATCCTTGGCTGCAAACCCACGGGGAAGAGCTCCAGAAACCAGACCTCAGGACCGTCAGGGCTTCTAATATTTTATGAACTTGAATTACAACTACGTTCAAGACCTCCGTGCTGAAAAATTACAGCGCTGATTCACACCCAGGGTTGAGACCAAAACTCACTCAGATCTGCCTGGTACCCTGAACCTTGAGATGCAAGAACAGCCAGTTATCTTACAGCTGCCTTCAGTGACAGAAGCCTTTTTATTGGAAGGAGGAGAGAGACATGCTACTCTTCAAAAAAAAGACAAAAGAATCAGATGCATAGTTTAGGGTAGTGCTGCATTTTCACCATCTTTGACACGACCTCAAAGAGCACAGTGACTATTCTGTGCAGGAACAGGCAGTTTGTTTATGATCAAATCCAGGCATCTTGATCTTGGACGAGAGATTTTAAAACATATTAGTGGCAAGGCAGGAAGGTGCACAAATGAAGTTTCAGAAAACACAGTTGTAACTGTGTTTGGGAATCCACAGTGAAGTTAGCCACGATTAAGTAATGATGAAATAAGCATAAGTACATCTACTTCTGGCATTTAAGATGTACAACTTAGCCATGCTTTCGGTTGATAATTTTCCTAAATAGCACAGATTCCTAAAGGGAGATCAAATAAAACTTTGATTCCTCTGCTTTCATACATTAAGAATAACCATCTTTCATTTTACCAATAGCATTTGCCAGTGCAGAGATGGTGCAGAGCACATAGATCATTTAGTAATGCAGTTTACTGTCACTTCTAGATCATCTCCCCATTCAATAAAGTATACTTCTCTTCTAAACACTATTTGCCCTGTCTGGTATCTTCATAATACAGCTGAAAACCTCAAGCCATTATCACTAGAAGGCATCAGCTGATCCTAAATTGGCTAGACTGCAGCGTCACAGGCATTTAAGAGGTTTCCTTATCATTCATCTTTAATACTGAGGGATCGACACACTCCTACCTGCAGCTTCCAGGCCAAGGGGAAACCTTCTAATGGTATTACCATTATCTTGTAATCTGAATTTTAAACAATTAAAACAATAGCACTTTTGTGTTGCAGGTCTCTACTGTAACCAAAGATAATATGTTTTTCATCAGTTCTCATGTTCAAAGTCTTACACAAAGCACTGATTATTTTAAAAAAGCAACAATATGCACTCTGCATTGAAGCTTCTGAACCTTCAAAGAGAAGCAGCACTGTAACAAGGCACTTAAATTTAAGTCATCAAGAGAGACCATTTGGTTTACTCAGGAAAGGTTTGGTCATCTTATTTTAAATCTGCAGTTATTGTAGTCAATACGATCTGGCAATTCCTTCCAAATGAAAGCCTCTTTTTACTGAAGCAGGGGATGGCTCCACCCCTGACCTCCTCCTTCAGCTTGTTTTGGAAAGGGGCCAGATGACAGCATTTGGAAAAGCGCATGTTTATCTCGGCGAGGCCAGCTGCTAAGTTAACATATTACCCGTTCCCACATCCCCCGCTCTTGGTTAAGTCTTCACAGCTAAAACTGAAAGTAAACGCTGCCATTGGGCTTTTAATAAATGTAACACGAAAGAGAAAAGGAGTCTCCATCGTATGGAGCATCTGAACGGGCTGGAGAAGTGTAGGTCATTTTGAGTGAAGAGCAGGCAGTACCTCTGTCAATAAAATTCCCCGCCTTTCTGAATGAAGTGAATGAAAAACTGAAAAATAAGCAGTTTTATTTCTAGACTAATTTAAAGCTATGCTTTCTATAAGACTGCCACCACTGAGCAACAGTTTGCTCCAATACACAAGGAGATTATAAGCCCCTGCCTGACAAAACCTTAAACTTTATCTTGTTTTACTGTTAGTCCATACTTGGCAAAGTATGGAACATGGGAGCTTTGAGAACTTCAACAAAGAATCTTCAGATTAAAAGTAGTTTTATGCCCAATTATGTTTTTCTTATATTAAGGAAATCTCATCCCATTATTTTCAAAGTCTTAAAAACCTTCTCCAAGCGAAAAGAATATATAATTACCTTATTCCCTCAAACATCAGTGAAAGGTCTCAACTTATCAAAAGCACAGCATGCTATCTTATTAGAAAAGACAAATCCTGGAAAAGAAACCAGAAATTAAGCCGGAGAGGTGGGGTTTTCATTGATCCCAGCAAGATCCAGCAGGCTTTGCAATGGGCAAACCCATCCGCTCACGGGTGATCAGAGACAGATTTTGAAGCCAAGATGCCAGGGCTAAGGGTGAACCTCCAAGTTCCCAACTGGTTTTTAGCCCAAGGGCAGTGTCCCAGAGCAAACGCCACTCTGCTGCGGCCAGCGGGGAAATGGCACGGCCCAAGGCTGCCCACAAGGACATTCCCAGGCACTGGGACTGATGCCCTGCACCACCGACAGCTCCAAAATAATCCATGTGCTGTAAAGCTGATGTACGGCACACACAAACCACCCGTCTGTAACACAACAGCTCTTAGTCTGATGGATACCCAGACTTCAATCTATCAATATGGGAATCCACACATAGAACAGGAACATTAATACACCCTAAATACATCCTGCTGCAATCCAGAGGAGCTCTCAATGAAAAGGTTTGTCTGCTCCGTTTCTTTCATTGCTACAAACAAAACCTTTAGACAAAAGTACAAAATACTGCCCAAAAAACAGCCCCTGCTAATACCCATCCCTCTCGCCCTGGAGCGAGTCCCGGCTCCTGCAGTTTCCCCTACGGCAGCACCTGTTCTCCGGGGGCTGGACTGAAATGAACCTTCCTCAGCTCAGGAAGCCAGGCAGATCACTTCCAGTCAGAAATGATCCGGTCCCCTTTGAAGATAAGGACAAAGCCACATAAGGCATTACTGCACTACTGCTGGTGCCCTTAAGCATTCATTTTCCCTAAAAAAAGTTCAAATCAATCTAATTTACTACAGCTTTTTTCACAAACGGAGTCCCGGGCTCGGAAGCAGCCAGGTTAGGTTACCCACCAACCGGCACTCTGCGATCTCACCCAAAAAGCACCACCTGTGCTACCCAGGGCAGACCGAGCCTCCACAGGCTGCAGCAGCTTCCTCACTGGGGTATCTAGGGCTGACACTGATGCTTTCACGTTCTGGAAAGAATTCCAGAAGCCAGAGCAGGGACGCCGGTGCATGCGGGGGCTGTTCCTCAGCACACCATTTTGAGCTCACAAATAACACACAGGAGCAGCCAGCCAGACATCCCAGGGATTCCTGAACCCGAGGAACCGCGGCTGTGGGAAACTCTGATGGGCTCAGCACAGGTTGCACCCACTGCAAGTCACCTCCTATTTCCTCGGAAAACACCAGGGGAAGCAGTGAGAATCTGTGTGCATCTTCCCACTACTTTCTCTAAATTATTATTAAAAAAATGGAATATCCGAGAGGAAACTGCATGTAAATTCTCAGTCGTCCGGGAATCCAAAAAAACCCACCCACCGCACGGAACGAGGGCAGGATTTGGAAGCCATGCCTCGCTCTCCCAGTGCATCCAGCAGCAGTGCAGATGTTCTCCTGCTCCTCCGCTCTGGCATTGTCCTCAGGTCCACAGCACCACCGACACCCACCTGATTTAAAGCTCTGCACCACCGACCAGCCCACTAACAGCGGGATTTACTGGAATTTTAATTGCCTTAACCGGCCTAATGTCCACAGCAAATTTCTGTATATAAATTAGCATAATTCGCCAGATACATACATATGCAAACGAGAGGGAAAAATATGCAACAGACACGGGTATGACGTCCCAAAGATTATTTCTAAATTTAAACTGGCTGTTAGAATAATTGAATAAATCTCTTCTCGCAGATACACTCGAGTCGTAGCAGGAAATAAACTAGCCACAAAGACCTGCAGTATTATTTTTAATGGGAAAAGAGGGGGGAAAACCCAATTGAGTTCAATAAATCCCATAATTGAACCTTCAACTAATTACATATTAAGAAGATTAACCTTTGACACAAACTTGTGATACAAACAAAGAAGCCTCGAACAATTAATAAACTCCCAGTGTTTCAAGATTTCTCAGGTTAACAACTGAGCCCTCCCCATTTTCCTCCCCTTCCGTGTCGCAGTTAAAGGAATAAACTCTGTTTAATATTCTTACTCCCCCTGGACATTCCAGGTTTAGACGAAGATCGCTCTGTGAATACTCAGGAGAAAATTACTGCGGATCCCCACAATCTCATTACTTGGGGGGAAAGAGGAAAAATAACCCAAATCTAGATATTTAACTTCGAAGAGAAAGCAGACATGAAGGACAAAGCTGGAGCTCGTGTGCTCGCCCACAGGGCAGCACTGCTGGCCATGCCCACAATTTTCCAGCCCCGGGATCATTTCCAACCCGCTCTGCAATAATTTTCACACGTGTAAGTTCTAAAGCAAGAGCACACGGTTCATGCCTTGCAGCAGAAGCTGCCTTCATGTCATGTCTGAGTGGCACAACACGCTCCCAAATGGCACTTTCTGCTCGCTGTTCAGGGCAAAACAGCGATTCCGGACAGAGAAAAATTATGGAATTAGTTCTAGCATAAAAAAAAAAATCCGGACGTTGATCACATTTTTAAGAATCGTATAAAATGGATTTTGAAGTGTTTTGGGGTGTTTCTTGCTTCGCTGACTAATAAGCAGTTTAAAAATAAAAATAAATTAGTTTAGACTTGTGAGAAAGGAGGAATGCACCGGCTTTGCAGATCTCTTCCCCTGCTAACTTCTACCGTGCCCGGATTAAGAGAGGCTCTTACCCCTTCTTACCTTTTAGTCTTTTCTTTATGGGGCTCTTTGGCAGCTTTCGATTCAGTCTTGCTGTAAGGAAACAAGTGAGTATTTTGTCTACCGTGTAGGGGTCTTTCTGACGTGTTCCTTTCTTATTTTAAATGCTTCTTTTCTTTTTTTTTTTTTAGTTTTTTTGTAAGTGTACCCGTAATTTCACGAATATGAATACGAAAAAAAATCTCACACGGCCAAAAAAATTAAGTTTTTTGTTGTTGTCGTCGTCGTTTGTTTACTCCCCTCAGGGAAAAAAAAAGTCTGCCACACAGGAGATGAAAAAAAACCCAACAGATCAACAGGAAAACACTATCCAAGTAGAAAAGCAAAGAGCTTCAGTGTTATCCAGCCCAGAGGAGAAGTGCAGCAAAAGCAGGTCCAATTCCAAATCAAGCTTTTGATTTCCAGTGAAGCAAAAAAAAAAAAAAAAGAAAAAGAAAAAAAAAAACAACAAAAAAAACCAAGACCAAGAAACCAAGACAAAATACACGTTCAAGTCCCCAGCTAAATTTTTGCACGAGTGTGTCTTAAATACAAGTTTGCTTTTATGTGTTGCAGCAAAACCCACGAAAAGCCAGGATTTGGAGTTGATCGGGATGAGTTCTCGTGTGTGTGCCTTGATGGGTTCTCAGTCCACATGGAGGAGCATCTGAGGGTTTTTCAAAAAGTGCAAATCAAAAAGAGAAACTGGGATCCAGAAAAGAGTTTTAAGATGGATCCCCCCTTCAAAATAAAAGGAGGAGGGTAAAAAAATAAAACACCACCGCGGAGGCACAGGGGGATTCGGAGTCTCACATGGGGCTGCGGGCAGGAGGAGGATCCCGCCGGGAGGTCCGGGGGGGGCGGAGGATCCAGCGGTGTCTCTGCGAGGGGAGGAGGGTCCGCGGCTCCGCAGGGACCCCGCGGGCGATCCGGGGCGGGAGGAGGATCCAGCAGCCGCTCCCGCAGGAAGGAGTGAGCGCGGGGAGGGGATCCGGGGAGGAGGATCCAGCAAAGTCTTTCACGGAGGGAGGAGGGAGCGGGGAAACCCGACAGTC
>WEIT01010404.1:434197-449119 GCA_013389985.1 Dryoscopus gambensis | reverse complement strand
GCCCCCCCCCCCCAAAGGGGTGCAGGGCGGTCACCCCCACCCCGGGCAAAGGGGTGTCGGTGCACTCACACTCACACACACACACACACAACCCCCCCATGCAGACGGCGGGGGCGAACGGCAATTCACCCCTTCCTCGCTTCGAGAGAGGGCGAGAGAGATGTGCCCCCGCAAAGGGGTGTAGAGGGGCTGTGCCCACTCGAAAGGGGTGCAGAAGGGCTTCACACGCACACACACCCATGCAAGTGGGCGTCGGAGCATTCACCCCTCCGTCGCACACCCCCGCGGGGAGGTGGGGGGGACGGGAGCGCTGTGCCCCCTCCCCAAGCGGTGCGGAGGGGCTTCACCCCAATCCCCGTGCAAATGGATGTCGGTGCATTCACACACGCACACAGCCCGGACTGCATTAGGTGCATTCACCCCCGGGGACGGGGGTGGCAGGAGAGCTCTACCCCTCCAATGGGGTATAAAGGGGCTGCCTCCCCAAAGGGGTACGGAGGGGCTTCCCCCCCACCTCGTGCAAATGGGTGTCGGTGCCTTCACCCCTCCTCACACACCCGCGCAGGCTGGGGCTCTGTGGGGTGGAAAGGGGGCTTTAACGCGGTCCTGCTGCACCCCGAGTTGCCAACAGCCCCCTCCCTTTCTGACAGCATCCCTTGCCTTAAACATCCATCCCTCCGGATGTATTGTGCCCTGGCATATGCCGTGTCCGAGCACATCCACCCAGGGGTGGGTGTGCACAGAGCTGTGTGCCCACACCTGCGGGGACACCCCTGGGTGACACTCTCGGGGTATCCCTGGGTACGGCCCAGCCCTCCAGGACACCCTCCCGCACAGCCCTGCTGGGCTCTTGGCCATCGGAGGGGATCCCCGTCCTACCCAGGTGCCTCTAAAAATAATTCCCGAATTTTAAATGCGCCCGTGGCTGAGCAAGCCGGGGGAGCCGCCGGGAATTGTACGCCTCGGGGAGGGGGGATGGAAATGTCACATTTCAGAGTGCTAGCGGTTGACTTGTCCCCCACAATAACCACATTAACTGCTTCTGTCAGGAGAAAGTCAGGATCTGGTCTCAAAATACCACGGAAAGAGTGGAATGCGAAAAATGAGTCATTTTAGCTAAAAATTGTTGTGTCTGGGTCTTTCAGCAGATCCTCTCCGGTTCTCTCTCCTCTCCTGCCTCCTCTCCCCCTTCTGCAGCGAACGTTTTGGGAACTGCAAGGAAATCCAGAGCCTGAATCTTTATTTGCTCAGGCTGTTCCACTTAAATCTGAACGGAACACGGGTTACAGAGCAGGGCTGTTACTGCTGCCGGTGGGATGGCACCCACAGCAGGGGATTTGGGGTGAAAGAAGCACAGACCCAGTATGATTCCTGTGGGCATTTGTGATGCCAGCCCCCAAGCCACCTTGTGCCAGCCCCAGGAGCCCGGAGCCCCTTGACCACTGGAGGGAGCCCATATTGTGCCAGAATGCAACAGAAACGCTATGGGGAAGACAAAAAAAAATCCCCTAAAATATGAAATATCAGATCATTGTAGTCAGAACAAAGTGTCTTCTCCAGGTCAGACCGTGATCTATAGCGATGCAAAATGTTATAAAAATCAGATTTAAATGTCCCATTGTACTTCATCAGCACAAAGAAAGGAGAGAATTATTAAGAACAAGGCTCTTTTTTTTCTCCCCCACGTTTTGAATGTCAGTCTGGAGTGAATTCATACGCCAGGATGGTGGCAGACTTGGCTTGGAGGGAAAGTGCCCTTATGTCATCCCAAGGGCCAGCTCAGCTTCCCCTCACTCTCCTTGCTTAAATGTAAGTCAGCACCTATAGACTCCTTCCCAACCCGCCCCGGAGCACCAGCAGCTCATCACCGCTGCTTTCCAAGGAGATTTTGCTCTCCTGATAAGCCAACCACTCCAGAGAGGCAGAACAGAAGAAGCCACATGCCCTGCGTATGGCACACCATCCTCATCGTGCACCTACAGAAGGCTGCCCTGCACCAAAAACTCTGCTTGGCAATTGTGCCGAGGAATGTTCCTGGTTCCCTAAATTATGTGTTGTGAACGTTGAAATATTTGTAATTCAAAACACGCTTTTAACACACAAATATTTCTGGCTTCGCAGAGTGATGCCAAGTTGCTGGAGACCCTGAAATGTCAAAATGGAATAAAACTGAAAGTGATTTGTGTACTAATCTGTTTTCTTGGGCCTGGCAAAATTACCATCAAAAGCATGATGTAACCACAGCCTCACAGACACAGAGAGCCCGTTGTGTTTGACACCCATGTTCTAAAATACTGTCCTTAACGGGTAAAAGCACATTCTAGTAACCTTTCCTGTCTCACCTGAGCTCTTTTACCATTGAATACAGAGCTTTATCCAATGTAACTTTGTTTTTTTCCCCTACTTTGGTCTCCCAGTGGGGTTTTGCCCTCCCACTCCCCTGGCTGTTCTCCTTGGGAGCTCGCACAGATCTGGGCGCGTTTGCCCCCGCAGCACCATGAGCTGAGCACCATGAGCTGAGCACCATGCTCTGTAGCAGCTGGTGGCTGCTGTCACCACGGATGGTACATCTGTCTCCTGATTGCCCTCGGCCTGAGCTGACAGGACCCTGGCAGGGCACAGGCTTCTCCTTGAGCTGTGTTTTTCCAGAGCTGCTCCAGCACAGGAGCTGCTGCTGCCTTTGAAGCCTCTCCTTCCCCCCAGCGTTCAGGTAGTGGCTTTTTGTCACACGTGAGTAAGAACAGATGTGAGCTGGTGTGAAGGGGAGGAAAAGGGACAGATGATGCCAGCGGTTCAGTGCTCACAGAGCAGGAGGAATTCCACTGCTGCCTTGTAAACCTCCACTTCCCCAGCGTGCCTGTGTCTCGGGGAAAGGGCTGTGACCAAGGTGTCCCCGTGTTGGGTGGGTGGCTCTGAGCACAAAGAGCCAGGCACTCACACCGATAGAGTGTTTTCTCTGCTGAGAGTGACAAAGCCGAGCTAAGCAAAGGTCTTCACACATTCAGGGCTGTGTTGGGGTGGCTCAAACACACCGAGGCAAAATATTCCTCCACTGCAGACTTTACACCTCTTGCTTGGTTTTGTATCATCCAACCGAGCACAAAATCCTCACCAAGCACTTCTTGCACTTCTTACCCAGCAATAATGAGTGCACGCAAAATTCATGTCAAAGCCTGGCTTGAGCACTGGCCATGCTCCAATGGCATAACCTCATTCCTTAAGGAGAATCCAGCCTCTGATGCTGAACAGGATTTCCCTGAGCCCACACAAAGTGAAGCTACACCTCCAAGGCTCTCCCTTGTCTGAGCTGATGCTCGGAGGTGAGTGGGCAGGATTGCACTGGGAAGCCAGGATCCAGAATACCATGGGCTCTTCCCGAGTTTTCCAAGGAGAATATGAACACGCAAGACATTTGTACAGAGTCCCTCTGAAGGATGCAAGCACATCTCTCCTGGCCACCCTACCACAAATTGTATCTTTGGGGTGAACGCTTAAACAGAATCATAGAATCACTGACTCATAGAATTGTTAAATTGGAAAAGACCTCAAAGATCTTTAATTCAACCATTAATGAGCTGTACTGAACTTATACATCATTTTTTATTGGAAAAAAAATCACTTTCATAACTTAGGTTTCTCTCCGCACATTTCCCCCCCACTCACTGGGACCATGCCCTGCTGTGAGACCTCCACATCGGCGTGGTTGTACCCAGCTATGAAATATCCTCTCCATGGCACTGGCCCAAAGCAGAAAGGGCTCCTGAAAACCTGGTGCACAGGTTCCTCCTGATATCTGGCACAGACATTTCACATGAGCGAACCCGCTGTGGTAAGCATCATCACAGGAGTCTGACAGTTCACCTCTTGCCCCTGCGTTGGATGAGCTGGTTCCCCATTCCTTGTGTAACAACCAAATACTTGAAACATTTGCCCAGAAAACACAACATCTGGATTCAATTCCCTCCCCAACCCGAGAGTCTCTAACCTGTATTTCCCACGAGAGAGATGTAGCACGATGCTAAACAGCAATCTGGCAAGGGGGAAAACAAGGTATTTTTTATTCTTGCTCTCCAAGCAGAGCTATTGTACAAACAGGAACACAAGTGTCCTGAGGCCAAAAAGCGAGCGAGGAGCGCATGACTCCCTACCCTGCCTGCCACAGCAGCAGTGATAACACGTTCTGCTTATTATCAATAGCTGTTTTACAATAAGTACATAATCTGCCCTGAACAGAGGGCTCAGAGCCCAGGATTTGCTTACCCTATACCTCACCCCATAGCTTACCCCATAGGTTATTTTGGGGGAGAGGAGGCAATGGTTTAGAGCTTGGAACCTGTGAATGTGGCACCTTGAGTTAAGTCTATAGGCTGGAGGAATGTGCAGAGATGCAAATTTCCTGTTGTGCTTCTGAGAATAAAAGTACTGCCATTAATCAGCCTCTCTTCCTCTGTTTTTTAGGTCATCACTTATTGGTACAAGGGGGCTGGAACAAGCAGAGGGAAGACACAGAATGTTCCAGTGGCACAGACAGTGCTCATCATCCAGGCACAGCTGCGGATGTTACAGAAAACGCCAGTTTTGTAGAGAAAACCCTTGCTGAGCATGCAACCCCCCAGTGAAATACTGGAGTTGTCACCTCTGGCACTGACAGGGGCACCAAGCCAAGTGTCTGTAATAAAAATCCTGCAGCAGAAAGGGAAAAACCCCTGATTACCCAACATTTCAATGAACTGGGAGGAAGCTGCCAGTGCTTCTTTGCTGAAAAGAAGCCTTTCCAAAAAGGTTTTTCCAAGCTAAAAATCAGGTTGTAGATTTTGATCTTCACCCCACACAGAGCCTCCTGCACTTATGGGAAGCACTGGAGCTGTTCTCATGATGTGCTCAAAAGTCAAGGTTCTTTTGGTTTTCCTACCTGTTTGCAAGTCTCTCATCCCAATGGAGTAAAAGCAGAGTTGGGGGCAGGCCACAAGAAGGTTAATTTGCTGTGTATACCAGCCTGATCTTTTTTGGCAGCTCAAACAGCTGCGCCCAAGAAACACCTGAGGGATGAAAGTTCTTCTGAAACCAGTGGTAGGGAGAATTCCTTCTAGCACTCCACTAGCTATCAAACCAGTGGTGAAAGTACTTGCAAGTGCTTAATTTAAAAAATAAACTCCAGTCCTTGGGCCAGGCACTGCTCCCACACTGGCTCTGCAGTGCCTGTGGCAGCCCAACACCATTTCCTTCGGACAAACCAGCCTTTGGTGGGGTTTTGCAGCAGGACTTTTATGGTATATGTCAGTCATCTAATGCTGGCAGTGGAACAAGGCAACAGAGCAGATTTCAGCCTCCAACATTTCTGTTACAGGATTTCTTTATATCACATGTGCTAAGTGTGGGCATCACCCTCACTCCATCGCCTCCTAATCCTGGGAGCTCTTCAGGGTAAAGGATGGCAGAATGGCAAATGCTCACAGCTGCAGCTCCTTTCTGAGCAGTTGCTGGGCCAGCAACTTCAGTGTTCAAGGTAAAGCTGAGTTATGATAGCCCATATGGATGAGACAAAAATAAGATTTTTGGGCAGTTTTTATGAGAGCAGGTGATGGATCCAGTGGTAAAAGAGTTTTCCCAATGTCCTGGCTGATACACATGGGAATAATTTGACCTCTCTAATACCTTCCCATATTTTCAGAGGGCCATAACATCCACTTCTTTCTTTCTTTCTTTCTTTGATTAAGCTGGGCATCCTGGCTGCTTCCTTCCTCCTCTGTCGGGGGCAGAGAACATTTTCAAGGGGATTGATGCCACTAGAATGTACATTTATTGCCTGCCTTGGGAACTTTGGGTGAAAACACTCTGATGTGATGACTATTACTCTGCACAGACTCAGCAGGTATCAACACTTCGGGCTGGATTGTACCTAGGGCAGCTTCTGTATTCCTGACAGAGCTGATATGACTTATCCCTGGGGTGAGGAGGTGGGAGAGAAAGAATTGCTTGTGACAGATACTAGTCATGTTGCTTAATGAAGTTTTGCAAGGTGTTCAGAAACAGCAGGACGGGGTCAAATCAGGGAAGGTCACGCCGCTGGAAGCTGCAATCCTGAGTCAAGACCTGGCTTCTCCCCAGAGCCTGTCACTCTGCTCCCTACCCGGCTGGCAGACCTGCTCAGATTGCAAAGAATTTATTGACACCCACCCACCATCCCTAAAGTTTTATGGCAATATAGATCCATTAGAAATCCATTTTACAGAGGTATTAAAATAATGAAGGTGAGAATTAAGAGAGCAGCACACTCCTTGGAAAACCCACTGATCATAATATACTGCTTTAAAGAAAGTTATCGTGCAGTCCCCTTAAAGAAAGTTATCAATTAGTCACTGTATCAGACATGGGAGAATTGTTCCCTGAAGAGGATTTTAGGAGGAAAGCCAGTGAGTAAGTGATGAATTTATCACTGGGGGTTGCACGGCTCCATGGATTAAGATGACATGGCACAGAGGGCTCAGAGAGCAGAGTGAGATCCTGGTGGCCCTGGGGAGGCTCGGGCTGGAGCAGGCACCGGTGTGGGGTGAGGTGTGACACGGCTCCCAGGCAGGGTGACGGCAGGCTGGGGAGGAGATGTGACACCAGTGGGGTGGATCGGAGCTCCCACACGTCCAGCGAGCTCAGGGCACTGGGCAGACACCCCCACAGCTGCCTGCACCTGCTGCAGTGCTGGCTTGGGGATGCTGCCCCATGCTCTCCTTCTCCACAGCCTGCCCAACCACCACAATGTGCTGGGTAGAATCAAAACACGATGGATTTTTTGGTACAGATGCCCCACGGAAACCAGGGACATTAGGGCTGGTGTCAAGCAGGTCAGGGGCTGGGTAGGGGAGATTTGTCTGTCCCTGCAGCTGAGCTGTGAAATGCCCTGGGGTGAGCCAGGACAGCAAAACTGAAGTCAAAGTACAAAGTACAAAACCTACTTGGCTCCTGCAGCTCAGATAACTGAACATGGAGAGAGGGAGGAGCCACTGGGACATGGCTTTTCTCTGTGGACAAACATCACCTGATGACATCCAGACAGGATGAGCACACATGAGCCTGTTCCATGCTGCTTCCCAGCAGTCTGGGGGAGACAGCACAAAAGACAGAGGGTTGTCGAATGAAAAGGTTGTGAATGTTGCCTAAAATTGGGAGAAATCACGGTATTTCCTTGGAATTGGAATAAACTTGCAAAATACTTTGTTTTGTTCCAAACCATCCCTGGAGGTACTTAAAAGATGTGTAGCTGTGGTGCTGAGGGACATGGTCTAGTGATAGTTTTGGCAGTGCTGGGTTAATGCTTGGACTTGATCTTAAAGGTTCTTTCCAACATAAACAATTCTGTGATTCCATAAATCTACATTTCTCAGTGCAAAGCATTTTGTGAGCCCAAAGCCGCCCTCCTCTATTGCCGCGTGGCTGAAAGGGCTCCCGGGGTGACCACGGCAATCACCCTCTGCCCACACCTCGCTCAGCTCAGCTGAGAAGCTCAGCAAAGCCCTGACAAATTGCCAAGCTCTCCTGAGATAAATAATCACAAACAAAAATATTTGTGTTTACTGTGGGGATTTGTCTGTGCATAATTATGCATTAGTCATTACGAGGACTACAGGAGAGTTTTACACATGTAAATATGTTCAGTTAATTAGACAGGACTGCTTTTGGTTTGTTTCTTCTCTGCAGTCTGATCCTGAAGTCATCAAACACTCCTGGATCACGAGGCGGGTTGAACGATGTACGTGAGGAAAACAGCTCTCTCCCTGCTCCTAACGCAGCTGTGGGTATCGATATATATTCCTTTAAAATGCTTCTTGTAGCTTTTCTGTTACAGCCTCAAGGTACTGCACATGATGCAGCACAACCTTCACACTGTTCTCTCATGTTCGTGTTTCAAGGGGAGATCAGATGGATTTCTCAGGTGATACAAATATAAGACATTTTCTTCTGAAACATTTTTAAGCGCAGCAGCTTTTAGTAATCTTCTAGCATCTTCTCCTATGTATGACAGAGCCTATTAATGTCATTTGCATGAGAAGTACACAATAAATCATTCATGCACAGTTTAGTACAGGTTAAGTGTAACAGCCTAACTGTGATTTTCTATAAGAAAATCAGAGCAGCTCATCAACTGGTGTAAATCAGAAGTGCTCCATCAAAGCCACTGAGTCACACCAACTAATTGCTTGGCCCAGGGGAAAGATTTAGGCAAAAAAGCTGCAGGGAAGAGCACGATTCAGGACCTTCTCCTGAGAGCTTCTATCCTAAAAACCTTTCCAAAGAAAATCCATGGGCTGTGGGGCTGGCACAGCCTGGTTGGTCCAAGGTCATCGCTGTCCTGCTGACAGCCCTGGGCTCTGCTGTGGCCACACTCCTGCAGGGTGAGGAGTATTCAGGGGAGCCAGCCTGGAGCAGGGCCAGGAGCTCAGCGGGAAACCTTGGGCTTGTCCTGGCCCTGAGGGTGGGAGGAAGATCAGATTCCCCAAGAAACCTGCAGCTGTCATTTAGGCAAAAGCCTGGGACAGCAGCACAAAAGTAGTTCCAACCCCTCCACGGTGCGGGGTTGA
This sequence comes from Dryoscopus gambensis, assembly GCA_013389985.1. Lineage (NCBI taxonomy): Eukaryota > Metazoa > Chordata > Aves > Passeriformes > Malaconotidae > Dryoscopus > Dryoscopus gambensis. Next base: position 440,546 of record WEIT01010404.1, on the reverse strand, counting down.
ACTAGATGACCTTTAAGGTCCCTTCCAACCCACACCATTCTGTGACTCCATGATTTAGGACAGCGTGGTGTCCCTGTATCAATCTCCATTTCACTGCTGGGTATCCTCCATCTTTGGAGCACCAACCCCATTTGCTCTTGGGAGGAGGAGGAGGAGGAGGCATTCTCTGCCCCCAGGGCAGCACAGCAAACCCGCCTGGGGAGATGCCAGCAGGGAAAGGGCCACCCTGCTGTACCCAGCCTGGTCCAGCATCTCTGGAAGTGAAAGCAAATTCCTTTGCAGTGATGTGGAATTTGCCACCCACTCTGGAAAGGGGCCATGTGGGCACGAGAGGAGCAAGGGGTCCCTAAAAGGTGGTTAAGGCAAAACTCCACGTTGTCCCTCAGCAGCGCTGAGAACTGATTGTGTGGCTCAGCTTTGCCCAGGCAGGAGGCGAACACAGGCACAGCTTCGTTCAGAAATGAAGATCTTTCTCCTCCCCTCCTCCTGTTTTTTCTCTCTGTTTTTCGGCCTGGTTCTTGTTCTCACTGCGGTGGCGTGTGGGACAGAGGCTCATTGTTCCCGCTGCTCAGGGAACGCGCCGCAGGACTGATCTTATTAGAGCTGGGGCCATGCCCGGGCCAGCCCGGGAGGAGCCAGCGGCTGGCAGCACATCCTGAGGGCACAGCCTGGGGACATCCTGGGGGGCACATCCTCAAGGGGACACCCCAGGGGGACATCCTGGGGGTACATCCTCAGGGGCTCATCTTGGGGACACATCCTTGGGGACACATCCTCAGGAGGATGTCCTGGGGGTACATCCTCATGGGCTCATCCTGGGGTGTACATCCTGGGGGTACATGCTAGGGGACCCATCCTGGGGGCACATCCTCGGGGGGACATCCTTGGGGGGACATCCTTGGGGGGACATCCTCAGGGGGAGATCCTTGGAGGTACATCTTGGAGACACATCCTTGGGGGCACATCCTCGGGGACACATCATCAAGGGCACATCCTGGGGGGCTCATAGTGGGGTGCAGAGGCAGAGGCAGCCCATGTCCCCCACTGCCTTGGGTCAGTGCGGCCACTCAGCATCACGCACCTGGGGCTTGATTTTTGGCTGAGGTTTCAGGGCTTTGCTTGTGCTCGGTGCCTTTGAATCAAGCACTGGGTAGCTCCAGTCTAACAGTGAAAATGGAGGTTAAAGTGTAGTGTGCTTCATCCAGGAGCTCGAGGGCTCTACCCTTGGCATGGGTATAAACAACAAGGTTGTTTTTAACCTCCTTGGCCAAGTACCTCACACTGGTGCAGTCGTTGCTGCCTGTTTCTCCCCGCTGCCCCCTGCTCATTTGGGAACACAACGCTCTACAGAGAAGCCAGGAAAAAGTTAAAATCCTACAAATACGGGGGAGAAAAACTAGAGGAGGGTCTCCACAAAGTGCACAGCAACTCGCTGGCTGTGGTCCTGGTTTGACTGAGAGCCAGCCAGGCTGATGGAGATGCATCTTCTAAATGCTCAAATAGCGGAAGGAAATTGCACAATCTCAGGCTATTTATTTGTTACGTATAAAGAACATCATTTTGAATGCACTGGCTAAATAAGGATTAATTGTGTTAAAAATTCAGGTTAACAAATGCTGTAAGGAATTGTCTTAGGGGAAATAAAAAGGAACAACAACAAAAAATCTCGGGCACTAATGATTAGAGCAAACCCTGATGTTAAGAGGACTTTGTCTCAGTGGAAGCAAGTTACTCATCTTTTCCAGAAGATACATGCATGCATTGCAAAATGTTTATTTTGTACTCTCTGAAGTGGTTAATCTACATGCAAAGCAATGAAAAGGTGCCTTATTAGGCTAATTGCTAATAAAAAAAGAAGAGAGAGAGAGAAAAACCTCCAGAACTACTGTGAGCAAATATTTAAAAACAGATGCAGAAGGCTGTGAAAACAAACACAATCTCGTTTTTCCATGAAGTTTTCCCACCAGAAATCAGACAGTTCAAAGACACGTCCGGTTAATGCGGTACCTCCAGGCTCCTGGCACTGGAGCTGTTCATTAGCCGCTGCGTAATTCTGTGATGCAGAACTGGATTAATGGAAAGGTGACTGGGAAGCCACCGAGGGACCTGCTAATGATACTGCTTCGTCCTTAGAGAAGTCCTCTCTAGCCTTGCCCATGTGCGGCAAAACACACACACCATCAGGATACAATGCCACATTATCACAAGAAAACACTTTGGAGAGGGGAAGAAGATGTCATCACCGAGTGGTGCTGGGAACTGGTGAAACCCAAGATGGAAAAATAATTGCATGCATGTTTTTTAATACAACAGGATTCCCCCAAGCTCATTAAAGCAGATGGAAGTTTTAAAACCTGTATTACTTTAAAAATTAATTTACAGCTGTGGGGCTTGGTGGCCCAGAGAACATTAAAATGATAAATCCGGAAAGGTGATGTGAGCAGAAAGGAGGATTGCTTTGGTCACAACATGGCCTCGTGCAGCTGGGAAGGGGAGATGGCACCGTTTTGTTGCTGTCTGACACTCTGCTGTGCCATTTCTGGGCTTAACCCAGATTTTAAAATACTGTAACACACCATTAAAATTTCCTCTCAAGTGATGTGTCAGCCAGAAACGATCTTGGTGCCTCTCTGCTTCATTAGATACTGGCTGGCGTGGCGAGGGAGCTGATACGGACATCTGCACTTTGGACCACCAGAGAGCCCTGTCAAGGCTGGTGTCTGCACTGGGTCATGGCACTGGCTTGTGGCACTGGCTCCCAGCCTGGACATCCACACCTGTCCATGGAACTGGCTCCCAGCCTGGACATCCACACCAGTCCGTGGCACCAGGTCACAGCATGGACATCCACACCAGTCCCTGGCACTGGGTCTTGGCACCAGCTTTTCCACCTCTGAGGGCTGAGCGGTGCTGCTACCACACTCCCCCGCTGCAGCCCCGGCCTCCAGCCGGATGGCCCCAGCAATGCCCTAATTCCCCGGCTCAGCAGCTGCCTCCCAAGATAAGCCGTGCCTGTCTGAAAGCACGGCAGCGTGGCGGCGTGCCCGGGGCCAGGACAGGGGGGCAGGATCTTGCGGGCACGGCTGCCAGCACACCAAGCCAGTGCCAGGCGGGGAGTCCTTCGCCCTGCGCAGCCACCACCCTCAGCTGGGACAGCTCTGGCTCTGGGAAGCACCATGGATGAAGTAGCGAGACAAAGCCAGGCAGCTCCTCCGAGCCCCGTGGGGGATGGAGCATCGCTTTCCTGCTGTACATTTGTCCGATGCCGAGCATGGATGCTGGGATGGGCGAGGTAGCACGGAACAAAGGGTGGAGGAAGGTTGTATTCAGCTCACACCAGCTACCTCTGGCTGCTGGGAAGAAAGGAGCCCTTTGTTTGGAAACAGCAGCTACTCCCACCAAACCACGCACAGGGCTCCATGTTACGGACAGGAGGGGTTTGGCACAAAATGGGCCCTGTTCCCCCCTCCCCGTGCTATCCTCACCCTCACGGGTCTGTGCAGGGAGCGCTTCCTGGGTCTCGAAAGGTTGGAGTGTGCGGCCAGGGATGGGGATGAAATCACAGCCTGGGCATGCGGCCCTTAGCGCAGCCCCGCAGAGCCCACCCCGTGGGCAAACCACAGCGGCCGGGACCGAAGGTGCCGCCTGCCCCTGCCTGCGCTGCGGCCACCGGAGCACGCGCCGGGCTCGCAGCCAGCTCGGGCTGACACCGAGCTGGGGCTCCGGTCCGGGCTCACGGCTGTCCCCAGGAAGCGCAGATGTGGCTGGGCTCATGCACATCCCTTCACTGGCATCACGCCGCTGCTGTACCGGGGAGTTCCTGTGTTAAGGTGGTTTCTCCCTGCCGAGGTCTGCCCTGGGATCCCTGGGCTGTGCCCTGAAGCACCGTGAGACCCAAAGCCGCAAGGGACCCCGCTATCCGGGCGCAAGGGACACCCTGCTCAGACGCTCTTCCCACAGCCTCTCTGCCGCTGCATTTATTATAACATGCTTCTCGTTTCCCTTCTCTCACCCAACAAATTAACTTTAACAGTAAATTAACTTTATTCTGTCGCTGGTCAGCCTGTCGGATGGGAGCGAGGCGGATTTTCCCCCTGGCCATTCGGGGAGGCCCCGCGCCCGGGCAGCAGCGCCGTGACTCACCGGCTTTCAGGCTGCCTATTGAAGGGACCAGAGCCCGAACAAAGCCCCCATTCACTCCCAGGGCTCGGCTAGTTTTCCTTTGAGCTCTCACTGCTTTATTTTTATTCTTTCCCAAACATTGTTGGCTAATTTCATTGACAAAATTCATAACTTGGGGTTGGAGAGCTCGCTTCTATTCAGCTGCGAGCGCTGGGGGGTTTCGTTTTTCTTTTCCATGCTGCCCATCTTGCCTCATTCTCTGCACCGTCCTGAAGCCAGGTTCCAGCCTGTGCCATGCTGAGGGATGGAGCTGAAGGACACAGCCCTGCACAGAGAGTTTAGGTGCTCCTCAGTTTTTGGATGGAGAAGAAAAAAGCACCATGGCAAGACCTGAACCGAGGGTGACTCTGGGGGCAGTACAGACAGGACTGAAATCGTGCACTACAGAACTGGGTGACCCCTGGAAGTACATAGCAAACATTTGAAATCAAAAGCCTGTTAAACTTTTAAGTCTGCAGTACTCTGCATTCGGTCCAGTTAATTACAGCCCTTTAAAAACAGCTGCATTTCATAAAGGACTAAGTTTCCTTCCCCTCAGGCTGCCCCTCCTGAGACATCCCTCTCCAGACTGCTGGGTTACACAGTAATTACAATCCACAAGTACCTGACATCACCACCAAGTGCAGTGCATTATGGTTTCGAAAACAAGAGAAACAATATTGCTCAAGATGGGTCTGAGCCAAAACCCCAGCTCCAAACACCATCATTTTTTCTGGCAGAGCTGAGAGCCAGGGCCCAGCCAGGGCCCCCCTGGAAATGTCACAGGCAGAGAATGGAGGAGTCACTTGGAGCTTTGGTAGGGCAGAGGACATTTCTCCCGCCTGCTGACTGCAGGGGGCTCAATACATGCAGAGCATCACTGGGAGACCTGCAGCCCCTCTGCCACCTCTGCCCTGGAGCCAGAGCCGCCTTGTCCCATCCAGCCCAGTGCAGGGTGCTGGAATTTGCTGGACCATCATTTTGGGAAGGGATATGGGCTGGACCCAAAGCAGCTCCAGGATGGGAGCAGGCAGCACTACCTGCCTGAGCTGTCAGCACCAGCTGCAGGCAAACAGCCCAGGGAGTGTGGCCTGGGGAAGGCACTAATGTCAGTGCAAGATGCTGTGGGTTTGTTCCCTTCCTTCCAGCTGGGAGGAGGCACAGTCTGCCTTGCGAGAACCTGCAACCAGCTTATCTATGTTCTGTGCATACATATAAACATACACCCAAGATAGATACACATCATTCGGCTTATGGCCACCAAAGTGCACTCAGCTGGGACCTAAAGCAAAGTCCTTAATGGTGTTTTATATGGTAAGTCCCTTTTCTCCTCCTCTCCAGAGACAGAGGCAGGTTCTAGGGTGAGAGCAGGGAAGGAGCATCAGCCCCACTAATCTGCAGGAACAGCCCCCATGACCTGCCACCTTCTTGCTTTGTTAAGCTCTCGAGGCCAGGTCTCTTTCCTTGTTCATTTATTGGCTTGTTTCCCTGCAGAGAGGAGCTGGTTAGGGGAGAAAGAGTGTGATTTTCAGTCCACAGAACAAGCAATTTACTTTTTAAGGTTGTTTGCCAAAACCACATTCCAGCTTCAGCTCCCAGTCCAAGCAGAGGGGAGGCTGAGATCAGAAACAAGAGTCAGGGACTGATTTTGCTCAATCGCTTGTGCTCTCTCTGCCTTGTATGAGAGCTGAGCTCACTCAAGGGTTGAGGCATCCTCTGTACCTTCACATCTGAACAACAAGCAGGGAAAGCAAAAACCACAGGATTTCCTCTGCTGTCAAAAATACCCAATAAATTCACAGCAAGAGCGAGCTTTTAAAAGAAAAAATAAAACTAAAAATCCCCCAAACCAAACATTTTATCCTTTCCTGGTCTAATTGGGGAATAAACTTAATATCTAATTTTAAGGCTGAAGTGAAAAGGGAAGGGATGAAAGCAAGTCAAGGCAAGCATTGCACCCAGCCGTGATCACAGGCAGCAGGCTGGGGCTGCATCTCCAGAGGAAGCAGCAGCTCTGCCTTGATGTGCTGTGAGTCAGTGGGGCTGTGGCAGGAGTCAGGCCCTTCTCTGCCCCACACAGCCGGTGGGAGCCGGTGCCTGCCACCGCCAGAACCTGGGAAACCACGGAAAATGATAAGCAGTCTCAGCTGGGAACCGCTGTGTGCGGGGAGGAGCTGGAGCATGGTGG
>WEIT01010404.1:366187-434131 GCA_013389985.1 Dryoscopus gambensis | reverse complement strand
GGGTGGGGGACTGAGCTCGGTCTCACTTATCCCACTCAGCTTAGCGGGGTGATTGTTGGGTGATAATTCATACGCGGTCCTTTGGACCCAAGGTAGCCTTAAAACTGCCTTGGATGGGTATGAGATGATTTTACAACAATTAAAGGATGCTCTGGTGATGCAGGGACATCATAAGTGCTGCTGCCTTGCACCTGTGGGGAGCCAGGCTGGGGGTGGGAAGCCTGGCTGAGGATGTAGGGCCTGACCCCTCTTCCCTCACTCCACACTCTGGCTGCCCCTCGGCTGCCTCTGCTCTCCTGCTGGCTCAGGACCGTCTCTCCACCTGGATGTGCCCAGCTGGTGATGCAGGAGTGTCCCTCACCACGACTGCTTGGCACAGCCATAAAGCCTGGAAGCTGGGCTACGGCACGCTCGGCTTTCCCTCAGCATCCTCACTGCTTCCCAAAGCCCCACCAGGTTTCTGAGCATCACAAAGCTCTCCCAGCCAAAGCAGGCTGGGAAATACTTCGTGCCCGTAAGAGACAGCGTGGCCAAGGGGGTGCTCCTGGGAAGCCCTGGACAGGTCACTCGAGGTACTCCCAGGGCTGTGCAGGTGTCCTGTTGTGTTCCCCAGGTTCCATGGGTTTTGGTGCCACTGAAGCAGGCCCCAGGGAGAAGTGGCACAGCCCCAGAGTGTGGGGACCTTGCTGACAGCCCCTTGCAGCTCTCCCTCTGCTTTGCAGTCCTCCCAAAGACATCTGCAGTTCCCCAAATGGGAGCAATTCCTTGAGGAAAGAGAAGTCTGTGCTTGCTTGTCTTTAAAGAGCAGTTTACCAAAATAATACCTACTTTTGAGACCTGTTTCTTCTTTCCTTGCTTTCTCTTCCACAAACCACCCCCCACCTCTGCTGCCTCTGGGGCAGCCAGGCCACATGTAAGAGCAGTGCTCCCATCCCAGGGTGCTGGCTCTTGGTTTTGGGTGCCACATCACATCAAGGACAATTAAACATACATTGGATGCTGCTCCTCTAAGGGTTTTCCATGTGCATGAAGCTCTGGATCCTGCAGGGAGGTGCTGTGTCCTGGCACCCTGGTCCATCCTCTGAAAGACCTGGTAGCCCCTTCCACCAGCAGTGCTGGGGTTGTTCTTAAATTAAGTCTTTTGGCTAATTATTTTCTCTCCCATCTCTAACCCTTCCATCCTGTGTGTTTGCTTTGGTGCTCCAGCCTCTCCCCCTGCACGGGGTGCAGAGACACCGATGGGTTGCACCAGCTTTTGTCCAACCAGGAGCATCCCAGAGAAGCCTGGAGATGCAGGGGGGAAGCCATGGTGCTCCTCAGTCCCTCTCAGAAAGCCAAAATGCCACCCAAGGGCATTAAAGCACCTCTTGGCTCATGCTCCCCACATAACACAGTTTCTTAATACTCAAACAGAGGATTCCCCCTCTATTTCCACCATGACATGGAGACAGGGCCACGGCCCAGCTTGGCAGGCTGACGTGTCTTTAGGGCAAATACATCCTTCAGTGGGAAGAAAAAGGATTTGTCTGTAGAGGATTTGTCTTTCTGCATGCAGAGAAGAGATATTTATATCAAAAAAAAGGGCTTGTAATATAGCAGAATACCTTCCTCCCTCACCAAAGGTCAAACTTGGATCCAATTTCAGTCAGGAGGGAGACGTCTGTCAGACAAGCACTAATCACTATTTAGTATTCATATTCACCTATTAGAAGCTCCATGCTGTAAACATGTCTATGAATTAACAAGGCATCTGGCCTCTCTTATACAATATGAGCAGCTTGGATCATAAAGTGTCTGCAGAAAATAAAAAGTGCCTTCCATCTGTCTCTCCCAAATATCATCGCTATCACCAAAGCAAACAGACCGGCTCTTCCAAAGCAGCGCCGGCCCCCTCCCCCAGAACGTGTTAGTCAAACAAAAACAAGCGTTTCACCGAGAGCACTTGACAGATCTGAAACGGCTCCGAGGAGCCAGGCGCAAATTAAGAACTGGGGAAAAATTAGCTGAAAGATAACTGGGGGAAAAAAAAGCTTCCTAATAACGAGGTCTTTTCTTAGCCCTCTGAGTAATTATCCACAGTGCTGGCGCTGCTGAAGCCATGGGAAGGTCAGCGATGCCCGGGAGGAGATGCATGGGCACGCCAGGATTTGTGCCAGGGCAGTGCCACCGTGGGAATTGCTGTCCCTTTGACACAGCTTTGACACCTTTTCAGTGGAGAAGGATGCTGTGGGCCTCTTGGAAGGGCCAGAGACCTGCCTCAGCCCTGCAGCATGGAAAAGGCAAAGCCCAGGTAGCCCTGAGCTATCAGGGAAAGGCCTCGTGCCTGGCTGCCCGGGGGACAGCTCAGCTCCAGCAGTGCCACCACAGCAGACTGGCTGCAAGTCCCATCCCAGCTCCATGGGCTGTGTTTTCCCTCTAAGGCAAGAGCTCTTCAGCTCCTCCCCCTCTGCTCCCTGGATGTCTGTGTGAAATACTTGAGAGCTAAAGGTGGGTAATTTGTGCCTGTTCCCAGTCCAGAGGGAGATGGGGCAACTCCAGAGGAGCTGTGCCAGTGCAGGATATCAAAGTGAGCTGCTGGCACCAGCGAGGAATTGGAGCTGCCCTGCTGGCTGTGGGAGGGAAGGGCTGGGGCAGCCCCTGTGATGGTCCCCGCTGGGCTAGCGAGGTCGGGGCGGGGGGCAGCCAGAGGCTGGTGGGACAGCAGGGGCAGCCTCAGAGGTGGGGCAGGAGTCCTCCCATCCCCACAATATCCAGCCGCTCTCCTTGTCTCTGTGTTCCCTGTCTCACTGCCTTTCCATGTCTGGTTTCCCAGCCCACTCCAGATTCCAGCTCTGGTGCTTCCCAGGGAAACCCAGCTGCTGGCAAACAGGGTGGCTTTCTGCTGGCTGAGCTCCTGCCAAGGACTGGAGGGACCTCAGGGCGAAGGCAGGACCTGGAGCAGGCAGATCATCACTTGTGGGGGCAGCTGCTCACCCAAGAGGCTCCAGGTCCCCTGGACATCACTCGTGCGTTGGTTAAAGCTGATGGCCTTAAACCAGCTCAGGCTCCTCCGTCTCAAGGGAAGGGAGGGTCTGCTCTAAACCCCGGCTTTGTTTTCCGAAGATAAATTTAAACCAAGGGGAAGGAAGAATGAGGATCATAAATCAGGCAGGCCTGAAAATGAGGCATGAAAAATGAATGAGCAGAGTGCGTGCGCGAGCGCTGCCGCCCCGACCTGCCCCGCTGGCACAGCCCACCCTGGCTGGCAGCCCCCAGCCCAGCCCTCCCGCAGCCCCCAGCCCTCCACCACTGCCCCAGGCAGGCCTGGCAGCTCCCTGTCATTGCTGCCTGTTCCCCAGCTCACATCCACACAGAAAACACCTCACTGGCCTTTAAACTTGAGCTGCCCAGGCTGTGATGGACTGGGTGGGCTCCAACCCCTGTGCTCTGGCTCTGCCTCGCTCCTCTTCCCTTTCCAGGTTTAAACAATGTTTTTAAGCTCTTTGGATTGCATGAGATGTTTAAACTTAAAACCGGGGGAGCAGAGGGAAGACATGGCTTTCTGGAAGTGGTTCTCACATCCCCCACACGCGTGGATGACAGAAAGAAGAAAACCAGGAGGCTTCCAGACCTCCCAGCTGCAGACATCTGAGGAGCTGGCTGTATCCGATGAGCCTCTCTCAGCTCCCTGGCTGGCCAAAAAACTGTTCCTATAACAGCAATGCAGAGCAGTCTGTCTCCTCCAAATCATCCCCTGGGACAGCATCTCCCCGGGACTGGGGCTGGAGCAGCCTGGCTTGGTGATGGACTCAGGCAGCCGGAGGGGGATCTGCACCTCTGCCCTAAAGCTTTGCTGTGCGGGGTCCACAACGTGCAGGCCTGGCTTGGATCGCTGAGAAGCCTTCACAGTTTGCAGCTCCAAGTGCATCAGGGGTTGTGGCCACAAATATTTGCATTTTGCAAAGGAAAAAGGCCCCAACCAAACCAACCCAACCCAATGTGGCTGCAGCTGCTGTACTGGGATGTGACAAGGCAGGTTCTGAAAATACCCACCTGTGTCATTTGCCATGCAAATAATTCAAAGAAGTAGTTCAACTCAGGGCTTAGGAAGAAAGGGTGGGAGAGTGGCCAGTGGCTGAGGCAGCACAGAGCAGCTGGTAGGTAGCTGGAAAAGATGGGAAGGAGGGAGAAGGAAGAAGAATGTTGGGGAAATTTGGTTTTGGCTGCCTGTAGGATGACCTTAAGTGGCCCCATCTGAGGGACCTGTGACTGGGAAAAGGTCTTATTGAGCATCACCATTCAGAACACCACCGGAATCCTTCGTTACATCCTTCCACTGGGGAAGAGCTTCTGAAATATGAGTGTTTTCCTTTCCACAAGGGTTTACCTGCCTCTGTTACACCATATTAACCACTTGCACTGCTGCAAAAATCTGACACAGAAGATTCCCAGCCAGCTCCAGGGCCAGGCACCACCTCCACAGTCCCACAGGACCCCAGGACAGGAGCAGCTGCTTTTCCCAGCTCGGGGATGGCAGCAAGACCCAAGGCTGCCCTCAGCCATGCTGCTGCCTGACCCCAGTCCCAGGCCACCAAAATCAATAGGGAATTTGTCACCAGCCCCAGCGGGGACAGGATCCGGCTCGGCATGCACAAGGAAACCTCTCGAGCATGAAAGCTAATTTAAGAGGAGCTCATCTCCTGGTGTTCAGAGACATGGAGCAAGGAAAAAGCATGACAGATTTTGGTAAATTTTAACTGAATTATTGTCCACTGGGGATTGAGCCAAGACCACAAACATTATTTCACTTTCTGGTGAGGCTGCAGTGATGAATATGGGTTTCAAAGGAGAAAAGCTGGGTGGTTCTTGTTTCTAATCTTGAGTCATTCCTCCTCCTTTGGAGGCTGAACACCACAGCACAGGGATGCTGAAACAAAGACTCCCATTCCTTAGCAAGGCATAAGGGTCTGCAGATAGATGCAGCAAGGCTTAAAACACACATGTCGAAATGCAACAGAATTTTGCACTAGGCTCTGTTAAAAATATTCTGTTTAATTGATTTTTTAAAAAAATCTATTATGCTGCTCTAGGCAAGGCTATTGATCTGCAGCGCTGGAGAAGTAATGAAGAAGCCTTCAAATCAATAAGGCCAAAATATATCTCAAACTATATCTGCTCCACCAGCACAACAGGGATGTGGCCAGTGAAATTCCCCAGTCAGGACTGGGAGTATGAACAAACCTGTTCTGATGACTGCAGAGATTTATTTCTATTGGCATAAACATAACTAATGAAACCTCGGCGACTCTTCACTTCCATGAAAGCTGATAATATATTGTGGTGCTCACAATGAAATGAGCAAGAACACATTTGCAAAGGAAGAAAAAAACCCAACTCCCTCAACCGTGAGCTGTATTTTCTTCTTGGTGCCCTTGATTCTCCTCCACCCCCTTCCCCCAGACAGGGTAATATTTCTTCTTGGAGCTCTCATACGGGCTTTAACAAGGCTTTTGTAAGTCTCCAAGGCTGGAGTTTTAGGTTTTCTTTTATCCCTCACTGTCAGGATGGAGTAGGTAGGCAGCTAAAATCACAGGCTGATAATATTGTTTGGGGCTAACAGCCTTATCTTATCTTGTTCGTATTATTCATATTACCTTAGATAAGCCACCTGGGGCCGCACACAAGCAAGATCCAGGGAAGTGACCTCATTACAGTTCAGGTGCCTATTTACTGTAATAAGAACAGCTGGACTAACACAGCCACACTTTGAACTTGGCTGGCACTTTCCATCTGAGGCTTTGACTCGATCCCTTTCACACTTCACAGCACAGAGGAACGGAGGAGCTGGAGTTAATCAGCACCGCCACTTTTGCTCCGAAAGGCCTGGGATTACAGCAGGGTTTTGCCCACTGGACATGGAAGGGCTGTGGAAGGGTGAGTGCTCAGCATGGGCTGCACCCTGGAGCTGGGGGGGCTTTTGCTGAGGATGCCCCGTTGATGGAGAAGAGCTGCTCAAACACAATCAGCACTTTATACCCCAGCTAAAGCTGATGTGGGAGAGATCAGCTGGTTCTGCGTTTCTGACCCAAACAGATCCAGCTCAGCTTTGCCCCCGCATGAGGGTTTGCTCCTGCCCGGCTCGGGCGCTGAGGCTGGCAGGAATTCAGGCAGGTTCCCATGGGCAGAGCCGTGTCCGGGGTGAGAGATCCTGCTGCCTGAATTGCCCGGGAGGGACAGCAGAGGTGGCACCTCCGGGGGCAGCCCCAGCAGCCACACACTGCTGGGTGCCACACTGGCTCCAGCTGAGGTTCGTGAGAGTCACTGAACACTTCAGGCGCTTTCAGCCAGCAAATTAATCTAATTTTTCTTTTTTTTTTTTTTAAAAAAAGGAATCTCCTAAGTTTAAAAATATGGTAATGCAATTAGTGGCTTTGGCAGGCTAATGAAGCCACTTTAAACCCTTGCAAAAATACCATTAAAAGAGAATGCTTAAGAGCCTCTTCAAACTTTCCAAAATGAGAAGTACGTTCGTATTCAGAAGATGCCAATCTAGTCTCCTTTCTCCTAGGTTCAAGATTAATTAGGGACTTGTTTAGTGCATGAATGAGGAAACAAATGAACTCTTGGATCACAGAGCACTGGAACCAATTTTTTAATCATTTTTTTTCTTTACAATTACATTCCTATCAAGAAAGTCTTCATTAGACTTTCTGTCACGGGGCCACATCATGCCAGGTAACTGTTACAAATGCTTGGCTTCCACCCAAAGACTGAACAATATGAGTTTTCTGAGAAATAAATACATGTGAAATATATTTAACGCTGTATTTTCTCATTAAAATGTTATTGCATTTTCATAATAAATACATATAACCTTTCCTCCAAGACTCCCTCAAAACAAATGGTTTAGAAAAGACCAAAAATATCTTCCCCTTTACGAAACCAGCCTGGGTATTTAGAGATTACCTTTGACTAATACATTAATGTCTGATCTAAGAAGCACCATACAATAGGTGGAGATTACTCAGGTAAGGAATAATAGATGGGAAGAGAAAAAATGTGTTTGAGACTAATTGTTAAAAGAATGGAGTTTACATGTTTAGTGAAGGAGGAAGGAAAAAAGTTCCTTTTTTTCTTTTTTCAATGAGTTACAATCTGGAGATTTGAGGGGCTGGTTTGGTTAATCCCATCCAAAATGAGATGCAGATTTGGATCAAAACTGTACCAAAATTCAGGCATTTTCTGCTCACGGCGAGGATCAGCTGAGAGAACTCACTCCTCATCACTCCCTTACCCACACACCAGGTTTGTTTGGATGCTGAGAATTTCTCCAGCAAAAAATAAAGCACTAAAATAGATTAATTTGCAGAAAGATACTGCTGTAGTCATGCAAAGAAAAGGAACCCAAACTCCATTAAGGCTGAGCTGCAACGCACAGGCACGCAAACCACGGCGCGAGCAAATGCCAAAGACGTGTTTCTTCACTGCTGGTTATGAGCTTTCACTAATTAAAAGTTTAATTGCGGTTAGGTGAGCTGCATCCAAAACGCAGGCCGCAAAATCCGTGGTGTCAGGAGCTCCTTGGGAATGAGAAGGGGCCTTGTGCATGCCCAGGTGTGCCTCTCATTTTCCTTACCCAGGTGATGAAGAGGACGAAGGTTCCCCGCACAGCCCGCGCCGCGCGCTGGGGAAGAGATGGGTAACATGTACCCTGACTGGCAGATCTGCTCCCTCCCTCCCATTAGCACCCATTTATCATTAGCCAGACCTCCACTAGGCTGCACAGATAATGTCTTCCTAAGTGGAAAGGCAAGGGTATAATTTTCATCGCTGATTTGTTCATCTCTACCTCGCTGCTGTCCTTGGAGCAATTGCAGAGCAGAGCGGCGCTGCCCGGGACACCTTTCCGTGGGCATTTCTAAAAGAAGGAGCTTGTCACCTCCTGACCAACCTCCCCCACCTCATTGCTGCCCGACAGCCTAAAAAAGGCCACGCAACGGATACTCCTGATGCAGGGGCCGGGCTGCAGCATGGATCACACTCATTACCTCCTTAGCACGAGCAAAGTTTGAAGATATATGGGGAGGGGAGGATTTTGTTCAAAGGGCCTGCAGTCTCTTTGCAGAGTAACCGTGGACAAGCACTGAAATCCAGACTTGTTTTGCTTACAGAGTCCACAGCACATCTCTAAGAAACCAACAGCAGGTGAATCCACAGGTGAATCCTTCCCCACTGCTCAGGTGCCCCTCTGCATAGTTCCTGCCACCACCAAACCTCCAGCTGGGACATTTGTTGAAAGACCAGGCGTCTTTGTTTCAAAACCTCTCCTTCCAGGATTATTATATTAATCCAAATGATTAGATAGGTCCAGTTGCCGATGTGTCACATTGAATGAACAGGTCCTGGGTGCTGCAGTAGCTGACTGGGGTGTGCTGTCCCCAGCTGGGCACTTCAGCCACGTCTGTGATGGTTAGTGGTGGTAATTTACAGCTCCATAATCCACCGTCCCAGGATGCCAATAACCTAAGGATACAAACCTCTGAGTGTTCTGATAGGAATGCAGAACAACATCCTGCTTGCTTGAATCTCGTCTTTGCCAAGTACTTGGCATCTCACGCAGGCCTGAAGTAGCTGGGGGATTCCAGAGACCTCACAGACTTCTACATGTTTGGGTTGTGTTCATCTTTCTTCTCCCATCCTTTTTACTGCTAGTGACACTCATTTCATGTAGGGACACTCATTTCATGTAGTGACACTCATTTCATGTAGCAGGGTGGTGTTTCTGTCAGATTCCCATCTTTTATCATGTGCGCTATCCTTACCAGGGAAGTGGTGGAGTTGCCATCTCTAGAGATATTAAAAGACCATATAGATGTGGCACTTGGGGACATGGGGTAGTGGTGGCCTTGGCCTTGGGTTAATGGTCAGACTTGATGATCTTTTTGACCTAAATGATTCCATTGTCATCTCTGGAGGGCCACACCCCAATGGCTCTTAGGTCACTAGAGGATCTCGTTTGCTGGACTTAAACCAACTCCTGGTGGTTGGACTGTCTGTGGTAAAATCTGGCAGGTTGCAGCCTCTGCCCAGGAAATTCCGGGCATCAGGATCTATTCCTTCCCAGAACCAACTCACAGAGGCTGTATGAGGAGTATCCTCTCTGCCACCCATAGCCAATATTATCAGGCTGTGATGAAGACCTCAGGTTCAGATTTGCATGTCTGACCCGCTCGGTAGTTGCTCTGTCTCTCTCTTAAGGTAGAGGTTCTGCATTTCCACTTGTGTTCCAACCTGTCTGAAACTAACAGAGGGCAGAGAGGGGGGAAATTCACCCCAAACTGCCAGTGTGCCCAACATCTCCTCAAAAAGGTCACCCCAGCTTTCACCTTTCACATGACTGCTGAGTCTGGTCCCACCAAGGGATGCTGATGCCAGAGCAGAGCCATTGAATTAGAAGGAGAGCCAAAGTTTTGAAAGGGAGGGAAGAAAAAGGTGCGGGATGTTGGTGCAAGAGTTATGGAGTAATGAAGAACTCTGCCAGCTGCCAGTGAGATGCAGGGAGCCCTTGCACAGGTCTCAGCAAGTCGGTCATGGATCTCTCATTTGCATCAAAATGACAAAATACTTAATTGAAGGAGAAGAAGGGCCATGCAAATCTGCCATTCTTCTTGTCCCACTATAAGCCCAGGAGCCTTGAATCCAATTCAGTGCAACTCTGGGGAGGTTTTGCTTTCTTGTGAGTCTAAATTTTGCATCTCAGATCCCACCTTGCCATAAAACACCTGTTTGCATTAAGTAACTGTTTACCCTGTCCCAACAACAACACTGTAAATGGGAAAAGGATCTAAGAAAAGCTGATATTCCCAGTGAGGATGGGACTGTGCTAATGCAGCAGTTTGAAGATCTAAAGGCCAGGCAAAAGTGTTTTTATCTGAATGCAGATGCATTTTCCTCAGTGCTTTATTCCAAGCTGCCTGGATGGGCAAAGTCTGTGCTCAGCTCTCCGAGAGTGAAGGGGCTGCACTGTCAAAAACCAGACCCAGTGAAGAGGAACTTTGCATCGAAGGTGTCAGTCATCAATCACCAGAGGGTTTGTGCCCAGAAAAACCCTGAAGGAGACACCTCTGTTCTGTGCACAGCACCTATTGTCAGCCTCCTGACACCTTCCAGTGGGGCTTTTTCTGGAGAAAAACCTGGCCTGCCTGGTTTTGTCTTTAAAACGTTGGCTCCTGCCTGCTTCAGTGGGACTCTTGCATCTGTGCTGTGATGTTTTGCTGGGTCTGGCAGTGTTTGATCACACCAGGTACTGCAGAGCTGCCCTGGGTGTCAGGAGCAGGTCCCTGAGCAACGGGCAGAGAGCAGCAAGTCCTGGAAGTGGAGCATGGAAGGAGAATTTGCAAACTGCTGTGGCTTTTACTCTTTGCAGTTCAGGAATATGGAGGAACAGCTACAGCTGGACTCTAAATAACCAGGTTAACTACCCTCTGCAAATAGACCAAACCTGCTGCCCTGATCCCTGCTGCTCTCATAGTGTTTTAATAGCTCCTGCAATAAAGAACAGTGAGTCCCAAAGGAGAGCTCTCCATTTATTCAGAAAGATGTTGCTAAATTCCTACACACAACAGATTCCACTGCTGGAATAAGTGCCTCTTCCCTGGCAGCTCTTCTTCCTGCCAGCCAGGTAAAGGCAAGGCACAGAATTATCTGTGTAATCTGATTTGGAAGGTTAACTTCCCTGGATCATAAATAAGCAGGGATTTATGACCATAAAGGTGCGCTACCTACAGCTTCAAGGGAAAAGCGCCATGCTCACACCTCCCTTCTCTCCCACTTCTAAAGAAGGGAGAAAGGATGTGGAGATCCAGAAATTACCATGGCGTAATGGAAGATCCTCAGATAGGCTTGGTTTAATTACACACTTCTATCATTTCCTGCTCGCTCCCCATCCCATTAGGAAATTACAGCAGTAACTCAGCTAATAGAATCTCACTGTGCAAACAGCCACTGGGCTGCAGGCTCCTGCTCCCAGCTCCTGAACCTCTGCTCCCAGCTCCTGAACCCCTGCTCCCAGCTCCTGAACCCCTGCTCCCAGCTCTTGCTCCCAGCCCCTGAACCCCTGCTCCCAGCTCCTGAACCCTGCTCCCAGCTCCTGCTCCCAGTTCCTGAACTCCTGCTCCCAGCTCCTGCTCCCAGCTCCTGAACCCCTGCTCCCAGCTCCTGAACCCCTGCTCCCAGCTCCTGCTCCCAGCTCCTGAACCCCTGCTCCCAGCTCCTGAACCCTTGCTCCTAGCTCCTGCTCCCAGCTCCTGAACCCCTGCTCCCAGCTCCTGAACCCTGCTCCCGCTCCCAGCTCCTGAACCCCTGCTCCCAGCTCCTGAACCCCTGCTCCCAGCTCCTGAACCCCTGCTCCTAGCTCCTGCTCCCAGCTCCGGCTCCCAGCTCCCAAACCCCTGCTCCCAGCCCCTGCTAGCAGCTCTCAGCTCCTGGTTCCTGGCATGGCATGTGTGCAGCAACACGGCTGGTGGGGACTGAGGGTCCTTCCTGCCACAGAGAGGGGGTTTTCTTGCTCAAGGGAACATCCAGTCTCCCTGGAAGGAGGTGAAAGACCCTTTTCCACGTGCAAACAAAGCTGGAGGGAGCCCTGTGGTCTGGGGCCTGCACTGGGAAACACCCAGAGGCTGCAGAGTTCGAGGGCAGGGCTGAGCTGGGCACAAGATTTGTTGCACAAGGACAGGAGATAAAGGCTGTTAAAGGAAAATGTCACTCACCCCCCACAAAAAGAAAAAAATCCTTTTTTTGCATATTTCTTTCCTGCTGAAGGTACAAATGTGCCGGCTGGAGCACAGCCTCTGCTCCAGGGCCCATCGTGTGAGATACAATAGCACAGGAACTACAGAGGGAAGGAAGGCGTTAAATCAGGCACCAAATCTCTTCAAACACCGCGTTTTCTGTTCAGCCTTTCAGCACTTCACTCATCCTTGGCAGTGGAGCTGACCTGGTCATTTTTCCCTTTTTACTTCTCACCGCCACTTTCCATGGCATTTTCATGAATTAACACAGCAGTGTGGTTTTGTGCTTTACAGATGGAAAAAAACCCCTTTCCCTATTTAAATGGAGACATGTGGCAGCTGACATTTCTTGAAAACACTTTGACTCATATTAAGCTTTGTAAGTCCTTTCATTATCTTAAAAGACTCGTTAAAGGCAGGTCTATGGCAGCAGGAAAAATGGAGGCAGGCAGCCTACCTGGGGGAGGTGGAGGGGCACGGAGACGTTTCTGGCTCCAGGCTCCATCCCCAGCCAGCTCCAGAGCTGCTACTGGGACACCCATCACCTCCTCTTGCCCCGAGCAAAGAGAAGTGCTGGTGAGCACAGCAGCTGAAAAAAGTGACAAGTGTCACCATCCCCTTTGTCTTGAGCTACAGAGGGAGCTGGGGAGGGAAGAACAGCCAGGGGAGCGAGGGTGGGAGTGGAGGCAGTTTGCTGTGCAGAGGATTTCTGTTTTCCTGCTGGGTTTTGGAATGCTCTTCCCTCCACTCCAGGCTGCCAGCTGCCATCCCGAGCAGCACAGTCACCCCCTCGCTCCACAGCTGGGGTGATGCCTGTGGGGCCAGCACCTTGCTTCGGTGGGTTCCTGCTTCCCAGCACTGCTGAGAGGTGCTGGGGGTACTCTGCTCCCTGGTGCTGCCTCTCCAGACCTGTCCCTGGTCACAGCAGCTGGCGATGAGTCCCCCTGGGTGTGACCCCAGTTGAATTCCTGAGCTCTGAGAAGCATCCCTGGACACTCTGATGGATCTGGCACTGCTGTGACCCAGCAAAACTTCCCCTGTGCTGTGCTGAAAAACATCTACAACTTCCCTAAATGGTCACTGGACACCAAAAAGCCACAAAGCAAATTACTTTGAGGAATGAATGAGGAGTATGAACTGTTTTCAAAGGTGGTGACAGCACCGGTGCCCAAGCAGAGGTCAGGTTGAAGGTCTGTATCCCCAGCCCATCACATGGGCAGTGCTGAGCTCACAGAAGGAGATGAACCACCCCTGCCCTGGCACAGCCTCACACCAACCTCCTCTCTGAGGCTGGGCAGGATGTGGGACACCAGCTCTGCTCTCGTGCCCGGGCAGCTGTGCCCAGTTCTCTCTACTGGTCCGCTCCTGACTGCCAACAATATTTTATTACATTTATTAAGGCACAGGTTGCCCAGAGAAGCTGTGGCTGCCCCCTCCCTGGAAGTGTTCAAGACCAGGCTGGATGAGGCCCTGAATAATCTGGCTTGGTGGAAGGAGTCCCTGCCCATGGCAGCGGGATGGAAC
Organism: Dryoscopus gambensis; assembly: GCA_013389985.1. Lineage (NCBI taxonomy): Eukaryota > Metazoa > Chordata > Aves > Passeriformes > Malaconotidae > Dryoscopus > Dryoscopus gambensis. The sequence continues at coordinate 420,839 of WEIT01010404.1, read as the reverse complement.
AAGGTGTTCAAGTCCCTTCCAACCCAAACCATTCTGGGGTTTCTGTGATTCTGTTCCAAAGCCCCAGCTCTTCCCTTCACAGCTGACCCTTACGGCTGTACTCCTCAGGACAAGGCTGCAGTGAGCCTTTTGGCCCAAGAAATGTGAAGTTCAAAGGGTGAGAGGTTAAAGAAGAGCAGGACTCTTAGGAGCAAGAAACAAGCAAAGGGGAAGCAGTGAGAGAAGGGGATGAGGAAAGCAGTGCCAGGATGGGCTTCTCAGCTCATGGAAAGGCAAAAGTGGCAGTGCTGGTGTGTGGGTGGTGCCTCATTGCACCCACTCAGGCAACGATAATATCACTGCTGGGCCACACAGGCCCACATGGCACTAACCTGGCCACAAGTGAAGGAAATCAGGCATTTTGCCTATCATTGTTTTGTAAAAATAATTGAAAAAAAAAAATGTTTCTGTCTCCTTGTATTTTTTCTCCCTCCCTCCTTCTGTGCCAGACTCCTGCAGCTCTCATGGATGATTCTCCTGCCTGGCAGGGGACAGGAATCCATGAACTGTGGCCCTGAGGCCACAACTAAGGTTGGTGGGGATGGTGGCGGGTCCCAGAGCGGGGTTGTTGTGGTGGGAGCCAGCGCGGTGGCAGTGTTCAGGTGTCACCCCATGGCTGAGAGGATGGTGCATGTGGGAGACTTCCCAAAGGAGCCAGTGTGGAGCCCAGGAGTAAGGAGACCCAGTGGTACCATCCCAAAATGCTGCTCCAAGGCTTCCCCTGGGCTGGAGGGTCCTGCCTGGGGGTGATGGGTGCAGGGTGCTGCTGTCCCAGCTCCAGCCCCACCTAACTCCAGCACCAGGCTGGCAGTTCTGCCTTTCCCCTTGCCCACCACGCAGCAGAGCCACACAGTCATCTCAGGTTGGGTTTTGGTCCCGGGGAATGGCTGCAGACCCCCATGACCCCCACACCACCTCCCCGGAGGTGAAGGACGCTGCTCAGGGCAAGCAAAACCTTTCCACAGGGCTCTTCAAACCACACCTCCCCAGAACCAGCCCCACTGGTTTTGCACTGGAATGGCAGCACCAGCTAAAATCTCTCTGTCAAACGCTGACCTAGTTTATGGGCAGGATGTTTGAGGCGACCCCAGCCCCTCGCACGCCCCGCGCGGTTCCGAGTGCACTGCTGGCATCAACGGCGGCACAAAATGATGAAAGGACACAGATTCCAGCACGAGTTTTCCAAGGGGAACCAATTAAAAATAAAAGAATCAGCAAAACTGTTCAAAGCCTTGTGAAAAATCACTGGGCAATGTCCTTTTAAGAAAAGATCATCTCACCTTCCTCATGTGCTGGATCCTGGGGCAGCCTGCCCAGCCTATTGAAATGGGCATCAGAGGGATGCGGACAATTAAAATTTACTTTGGACCAGGCTGCTGATGAACTGAGTGGCGCTGGGGCTGCCACAGGGAAAGGCAGCATGGCAGGGCTGGCTGGTGATGTCCATCCCTGCCCTGGGCACCGTGCAGCTCCTTTCTCCCGGGAAGAAACACCTGAGGAAAAAGTCTGAGCCTCAGCATCTCGTCCCTGCATTATGTGCATGAAGCTTAGTGCAGATCCAGGGCCAGCAGGGTTTACTCCAGCATGGGGTTTGACCCTGCCTGGGCATGGCTTTGGGGGTCCTGTTGCCCTTCCCCCAGCTCTGGTCGTGGCTGTGCAATGTTAAACACACAAAGAACATCGTGTCACTCCCACACAGCCACAGAGGGGTTCAAATCAAAGAGGAGTTCCTGTCAGGCTCGAGCTGTGCAGGGTTTTTCCCAGTCGGAACGTTTGTGCACAGCACTGGCACCTGCATTTGGGGAGAGGCTCCTCTGAGTCCCTCACACCGTGCCCCTAGCAGGGCAGCTCAGACCCAGGCTGGAGGGCCAGCCCCCTCCACAGCCTGGGAAAGCTGAGGTGGGATTCACCCAAGGAAGGACAGGTATTTTTCCATAGTTTCTGCAGGAACTGCCAGGGAGGGGCAGCCCAGCCTCCCCCCAGCTGACACCCAGAGCCCAGCAGAGACAGACCTGGACACAGCCACTGAGTTGTCCCCCAGTGCCAGCCAGCTCCCAGGACGGCTCATCAGGGGAGTGTGGTCACCCCCAGGACCCCCTGGTGCTGCAGTGAGCCGTGAGCTGGGCTGTGTCACCTGCAGTGTCACCCTGAGCACTCCGGCAGTGCTCCCGGAGCTCCTGGGAAGCGGCAAACGGAGCTCCCCAGCCCTGCAGGGCGTCCCGTGAGCCAGGATTCACCCCTCCCGTAATCACCAACCGCTGTGATCGCTAAATTCACCACCAGGACATGCCTTGGGATTTTTATTTTTTTTGTGGCAAACCCCTTCTAATACCCATCTGGCTCAGTCCAGGAGGCTGGGGTTTGAGGGATGGTTTTTAAATTGCTGCAGAGCCGCGTGTGCCCCATCAGAGCCTGCGGTGCCCTGCCCTGGGCAGCGGCTTCACGTCCCAGCAGGAGCCCAGGAGAGCCCGGCCTGAGGAGACCAAAGCAAATACCTGCAGGGGAATGCAATTAGAACCTCTCCCAGCAGCAGCCCTGTCCTGAGAGCTCCTGGCTGCCCGCAGCTCCCTGCCTTGGCTTTGCAGAGGGTGGAGGCATGTCCTGCCTGCCCTCCGGGAAACACCGGCCTCCAAAGCTGCCAGAACCTGTGCCTTAGGAGCTGTGCCAGGCAACAGCCATGAAAAAAGCCCAGGCAGGAAAAATAGAGCTTGTCTTTTATGCCTTTCTAAGGCATTTGCCACGGGCAAAGGGCTTAAGAAATTATTTTATGCGGCCGCTTTGGTTAAAAATTAAAAGCATGATGATGATTATTGTTATATGTGAAGCTGGAAGAGGGGGCACCCAACTATTATTATTATGTTGTTGTTGTTGTTGTTGTGGAGCTGGAAGAGGAGCACCCAACCTGTGGTGACCCTGGGGACTGTGGCTGCACCATCCTTAGGGACCACCCTTCACCCCTCAAGGCCTGGGAGGTCCTTGTGGACCAGCACAAGGTTGGCTGAGGACCCACCTGCACTGGGCAGGGCTGGGAGCAGGATCTGTGTGGGCTTCTGATGCTCCCAGCCCTTGAGGGTCTGACTGCAGTGCCCAGGGGCTGTGGCTTGTCCTCACAGCCATCTGTGTGTCCTGTCACAGCAGGGAAAATCAGCAAGGCTGAGCCCAGGAACCGCAGGGAACAACGGGAGCATTGCTGCCCTGAAGGGCAGCTCGTGATGTCCCCTCTCCCTGGAAAAGTTGGTGTCCAGCAGCTTTCAGGGCACAGATTTACACCTCAGCCTCAAGACCCCACCGACAGCTGATGCAGGACCTGGTGGGCTGTGGGGTGAAGCCATGGGGACATGGCTGGGCCTGCCTGAGGCTCCAGCAGAACATAAATCCCCCCAAACCTTCCCCTCGCTCCACCACAAACGCCTCCTGCAGCGGGGGAGCTGCCAAGCCTCGGGAGCGGGGTGAAGCTGGGGGGGTTGCAGCCTGTTGCTTCGAGGTGAACACCAGAAGTCAAAGGCTTTTGTTGGAAATCTCAGTTTTTGGTTAGTTCAGCAAAGCTGACAGTTCCTGATGGTTCCTGCTCTTCGTTTCTGCCTTAGGGGGTGGGATTTGTTTTGAAATTTGGAGCAAAAATAGCACAACAGCTCTTGAGAAGGCACATGGTGAAGAAGAGGTCATTTTAACAACGTGAAAATACTTCCAGGCATTTAAAACCAAATGTTTCTTGCATGCTTGTGGCTCGGAGGAGCAACAGGCAGCTGTGCGGGCACCTCTGCGCAGCACATGCGGTGCAGACCAGTCCCCCCCCGCATCTCCTGCGCAAAATCAGATCTGACAAACCTAAAGCAAGAGAAAATCAAGACATGACTATGAAGGACAATATCAGGCCAAGCCTGTTAAATTATCTCCCCCCTTTCTGTCATGTATCATTTGCTCCCTGGCTGTCAGTTCCCACCCCCAGCAGCCAGCTTCCATCACCCTTCCATTTCATTTCCCATCCTCTGGTTTCTCTCGTAAGCCAAACCAGAAGGACTCTCCTTAAATGCCTGGAGAGTCACCCTGTCTCTTCTCTTTAAAAGCTTTAAATTCCTCTTGCTCAGGACACCTCCAAAGCTGTGATCCAGGTTGTTTCTCACACTTCCCAAGCTGCTGATCTGGCAGGGGGGGAGAGAACACCCCCCTTTGTCCTGCCCCAGCCAAACGCTGCCCTGGCCATGCCCAGGCTGCCCCCCAAATGCTAATTGCAGCAGCCCTCCAGATCCATCTCTGCCACCCCCTCCCAGGCTGAGGACACCAGCAATGCCATCCCACGCCTCCCCGGGCATTAATCAAAGGGCACAAGAAGCTTTTGATTTATGGCGTGTCCTGGCCTCCAGCAGCGAACAGCAGCACAAGCTGGGAGCTGGGACAGGGCCTGGAGAGCCAGCAAGGGGATGCTGCTGTGCCAGGCACCTCTTCCTCACCTTCCTCCCCTGAGCACCCCAGGGCCTGATCCAGACCCCACAGTGATTCCCTCACTCCCTTTTCTCTCCTCCCACAGCACACAAACAGAGCTGGTGGCAGCTACAGACGAGCAGAGATGAGGGGAGGGATGAAACAACACAAGGAAAAATAACCCAAAGCACCCTCAGGTCGCACAGGAGCAGTGATGGCTCTTCCATCAGGGACCTCCACTGCTGCTCCCTAGCAGGAAAAAGGAAATAAAAGCCCTGTAGAGCTCTGCTTTAACTTGCCCTGAGCAGCATCACAAGCACACAACATCTGCACGTCCCTCCCACCCTCCTGCCCCTCTTCCCGTGTCCCGTTGGAGCCTCAAGGTCAGCATCACACCACATTTCCTACATGCAGGGATAGGCAATCCTCAGCCAAGCAGAGCCCCGGGGGGTTTTTACACCCTGCAGCTTCAAATCAGCAAGAGCTGTAGCTTGTTGGAAATGTAAATGTGCTGGAAAACAAGCTTCAGGTGGGGTTCAGCAGCAAAACCTCTGCACACGATAGCGATCACGTTCCTTAATGTTAATTTCTTATCTCACCTCTCCAAAGTCCTTCGAAAGGATTTTATCCTGTTAGAGGAAATCCATCCCCCTGATTTTCCCAGGCTTATGGAAAAGCAAAGAAAAGTATTGATCCTAATGAGATAACACTGACAAGAAAATGGCAAGAGCCAGTTCTATCTATTTAAAACTAACTCTGTTTTTGACTGGCCGGAAAAATACATGATTATCAATTATCCATGCAGATGGGAGATGTCCAGCCTAGACATCCAGTCTGCTTTTCATGGTAGCCTCCAAATTCCAGCTACCTCTGCAATTTTTTAATGTTTTTCTCAGTGGGCTTTGTTCTTTACAAAAAAAAAAATTAAATTAAAAAAATCCCAAACTGACAACGGTCCCTTATACCAACCAAATCCCAGAACCACCAGTGGTTTCATATTAAAAGACCATTTGGTGGCATTTTAATCTCTGAAGGTAATGTAGATATTTGTCATTTCTGATCTCCCCTTTCTGCAACTGTCCACAGATGATGAGATCCCTGAAATTGCTACTGCCAGGGAGTGAAATGAGGATTAACCTCGCGCCCATCAGCTGCCTCGGCACCACCCTTTCCACACCAGCCTTGACCACAGCCATGGCAGAGGTGGCTCTTGGGGCCACGCTGCCACTCACCCTGCACACCACGGCCCCATCCTTGCGGATAACAAACACCCCCGTGCTCACTGATTGCTTTAAATCCAGCACTTTCTTCCCCATTCTCATTTGCTTTGCCTTTCATGCTGCTTTCTCATGTATAAAAAGGGAACCGGGGGAAAAAAAGAAAGAAAAGACACATGAACACCTGAAAATCCTTTTCATATACCTGCTGCTGCTACCACTCGGTGCTGAATCTGAATAGAAACGGATGGGAGGGAGATGGGGAAGGATGAATAACATTTCATGCCCTGTAGTCAAACATAATTTCAGGCAGGAGACGAGCAGGGACTGGTACGATGGCTCATCCCGGCAGAGAGCTAATGTGCACTTCAGAGCCCGCTCTTTGAAGGCTGGGGTCTAATTTCCAGCCTGCAATTACTGCACTGGAAATCATTTCCCAGAAAATGGGGTCACTTTTGGGGGGCGGGGTAGGGTTGGATAAAGAGGGGTCAGAGTCCCAGTGTAGGGAGGCTGGCAGGGCTTGGGGTTGGTGGCTGTGGCAGTGTGGGCATCCCCTGGGCTGCTGGGCACTGCTGCTGATCTCCTGAGGTCTCAAGGTGCCAGCACACAGGATTTCTGAGTCCTTCCTCTCGTGCTGTCAGCTGGAGCATCTCCCTCTGCTCCCACAGATCAGGGCTGTCCTTGCTGTCCTACAGCCAAGATTTTCATATAGGTCTGTGTTTCAGGCTCAAAACCCGTGGCCTGATTTTCCAAAGCTCCAAGAAGTCCATGTTTCTCCTTCCAGCAGAGGTGTTGGCCAGGAGCTCAGTGCTTTGCAGAGTTAGTTTCTGATTTTCAGCAGCACTGCAAGGACAGAAGCGTTGCCGTTCCACGAAGAGCTGCTCTGCTCCAGTTTCTCAACCAGACAATGCTCTCGCTTGGAGGCTTTGCCTTTGCTCCTGCTGGCCTGGAGCTTTAGTCACACACAGCAATGCTCATTATGGGCCAGATTTGCCAAAAAACCCCACAGCACAGGGAGTGTTCTGACAGCAGTCTCTTTTTGTGGTACCTGACAGAGCCGACGCTCTCTGGGCAGGGCCCGCAGGGGAGGCTCGGCCTTTCTGCCTCGCCCATGGTAAGTCTGCCAAAAGCAGAATAAAGCAAAATGACAAAGGACATATGGTGTCCCTCAGCAGGGCTGGGGACCCCGCTGGTTGCCCAGCTCACGTTTAAGCCCAAATAACAGTCTCCAGATGGGATTTGCAGCAATTCTGCTCTGACCCAAACTGACCACACTCCACAGCTCAGACTCACTAAGGTTTTACAGAACCTAAACATGCAAACAGGCACCTGGCAAAGATTTTCAAAAGCAGCTAAGAAGATTAGATGTCCAAGTCCCATTGGGCTTGGAGAATTAGGCATGTAACCTGCTTAGGCGCTTTTGGAAATTCTTTCAGGGATTTAATTGCTTGGGTTGAAACTTTCTGCAGTGAGTGTGTGCCTCTCCAGCTGTCCCAGCACCATCTCCGGCCTCTGCAGCCCAGCTGGTTTTGGGAGGAGGATGAGGACAATGGTGCTGGCAGGAAATTTTTGGACTATTTTTCACACTTTGGAAGAGGAACTTGAAATTCAGAGCGTGGTGGCCAAGGCCTCACCTTTGCCACAAGCTTTTCAGTGTGCTGATGAGAAGCTGCACAAAGGTGAGGCAGGAGGCAGGGCTGTCCCCTGGGTGCTGGAGACTGCCCTGGTGCAGAGATGGGGCTGGGAAAGGGTCAGGGAAGGGAGGATCCGGGCTGAGATGCCCAAGGGGCAACAACTGGGATGGGACTGGAGAGGCAGTGACTGGGACAAACTGGGGAGGTGACAAATTTGTACCAGGCTGACGGGGTCAATATGGAAAGGGTCAAGAGAGCAGGGAAGTGGCACTGTAGCCTATGCCTGCTAAATCCTGTAAGCTCTCCTCGGCCTGGAAGGGAGCCCAGGGCTCCTGCCTGGAGCCAGCACTCAGTGCCAGCAGGGCTGTGCAGCAGAGCCCCCGGGCAGCCCCCAGCACTGCCCCTCGCCAGCCTGTGCCACCTCTTCATCCCAGCTCCCCACCTCGGCCCCCCATGGGAGCCCTGAGGACAGGGAACATGACAGCCCAGACAATTTTAAACTATAAAGTGCTGCAAAACCAAGAAAGAGCCTGTCCTTACAAATAAGCAACCTGCAAAACGAATTGCTCTGCTCCCCCCTCATGCTTCAGCAGCTGCCAGCAGGCAAAGTGTGTGTGCCAGCAGCTGGGGCATCAGTTCAGCTCTGGGTTGAGTCCCTGTTAATTCACAGGCTCTCTCCACGCTTTGGACACAGCGCTTGGCCCCTCTCTGCCTGTCAGAAGGATAAATTCCTCTCCCCACCCGTGAGATGTGCTGCAAATTAGATCTGCTCGTAGGTGTGCAGAGAGCACCACAGGTACACAGGAAGAACAATATCTCCAGTGTATCTCCAGTGCTTTATCACAATCAGAGAGGGCTGGAGCCAGCAGGAGAGGGCAGTGGCAGAGCCTGAGTGCAGCTCCCAGGGCTCTGGAGTGGTGCACAGGGCAGAGCTGGCGGTGCCAAACCAGAAGTGCCGGAGTTTGGCCGGCAGGAACCTGCAGCAGGGGCTCCCCTGGGACACACGGCCCCAGCCTAACAATGGTTAAATTGTGGAGTTTTGCAGCTGCCACTTTGGAGCACTGTGGGCAGTGAGGAATTCGGCTCAGCCTGGGAGAGCACCTTGGCTTCGTGTCCCTTTTCTGGTCTGCTTCAGGAAGCTGCGAGCAGCAAGCAGGGGTGGGCTCAGCTGAGCCTGCCTGGTGTGAACCACGGGCAGGTGATGGTGTGCCTCTCTCAGAGGTGCTCAACAGGCAGGTGATGGTGTCACCTCCATGGTGACAACACCTCTGCAAGCACTGCAACATTGCTGGGGCAGGGCAGCGCAGGTGGGAGCCACCTGCACATCTCTGTTTGCCCACGGAGGGCCCTGGGGAGAGGGAACCACACTCTCCTACCTGTTTTATCTCCCTTCTTCTCTTTGCCATTTGGACAGGACTTGCCCTCAGCTCTCCTTGCCCTCAGCTCTCCTTGCCCTCCAGCCCAAATAAACCCAGCACTCTCCTCCTGCCTTTGTGCAGAGCCTCCCTTCACTGTCTCACCCACAGAAGGAATTTATCCTTCTCCACTCCGAGGGCTGCTTGCAGTTCATTAAATATATTAAAGGTGTTAATGACTTTTTTAAAAAAGACCCAAACTGCCTGATGTTTTTCCAGCTCATTTCCTGCTGCTATCTCCCCAAATCCGGTGGGCAGTAATGACACGTCTGAGGCAGAAAATGGGATTATGATGAACAGAGTGAACTCTGCTGATATGTGGACAACATTAAACATTTCCAGATTCTTTTTCTGTACCTTTGCCTTCTGCAGGTATCTGTATAAGCACATCCTCCTTGTGCTGAGCTGAGCTGTGGCCTCCTGAAGGAAGCCAGAGGAGAGATGAGGCAAAGCTTCATGCAAGCAGGAATTCTGCAGGAAATCGCTGTTTATCTCACCAGAAGCAACACATTGGATAAAGCCACATTTTCTCCCTCTCTAAAATGCTGCTGGGGTGCTCATGACTTGTACTTCCACAGACAGACGCTGCAAATACAACATAAGAGAGAGCACTGCATCTTCTAGACCCAAAATATTTTGTATTTTAATAGGCAAAAGCAGAGAGTTGTGGAATAAAAGGCAAAGTCCTGTCTCTGTTTGGCCAGGGAAAGGCCAAGAGGTTGGGTGACTCACCCAAAGTTCCCCAGCACAAAGGGAGATTCAGCTTGGATCTTCCAAACTGCTGGAATTAAACTTCAATCTCTGTAACTTTGGCTCCAAAGATCCTTCAGAGAGAAAATCAGTACTTTCCAGAGGGGGAAAACAGGCAAACCCCCCTCATGTAGTGAGCCTGTATTTGTGTGTATTTTGCAAAGCCTGGAAGGGAGCACCTTCCTGCAGATTACGGCACTGAGGGAGGAGGAGGAGGATTTTTCTGGAGCTGTGTTTTTCCCTGTGAAATGTGTGTCTGGATGAGGGAGAAAATTATAGAAAACAGCTGGGAGTTGAGGAGAAAAATGTATTGGCTATGGTAAGCATATGATTATCAAAGGTTCATAACTCAGACAAATCAAATCCGATTTCTTGCAGAACAACAAGAAGCACTTCTCAACAGCAGCTCTCCCTGGGCCAAATTTCATCTCTGGAAATGACACCCTGCAAGTACTTCTCATATAACAATAGGAAAAATGGTTTCTTACACTGCCTTGCCTGCCGCAGCCAACCAAACAGCCCCTGCCCAAATATTCCAACTATTCAGCTTTGCAGAGACACCCGAACCTGCAAAACTTCAGCTTGCCCAGGAAACAAATGTGGGGAAAGGTTATGTGGAAATTCAGAGCAGGGCTTGGGGGCAGCTGGTCCCAGCTCTCTGCAGGCTCCTGCACTTGTTCCAAACTCATGGCTGTGACTTCCAGCTCCTTAGGGAGGCAACCATTAAACACCAAAAATCAACCAGTTTGGCACTGGGTGTGTTTGAATCGTGACCCATTTGCCTTCCAGGTACAGCACAACGAACAGCAGCAAAGGGGAAAAAACGGGTGATAAATAGAGAAGTGGTGGTGCTGCACTGTGGGACAGCGGGGACCCAGCTGTGCCATCCAGCTCCTCCAGGGCAAGGAAAAGGGCTTGGAAAACTGGCACAGAAACCCCTCCCTGGGGCCAGCCCTCCCCACCACCACAGCCCCACGCTGCCCATCTGGGTTGCTTTCCCTGCCCACTCCACATCCTTTGGTTTCACTGGAGTTCAGAGGGACACCAAGGAAACTGGGCCAGCCCTGGACAGACCTGGATGCTGCACCCCTGGCCAAGAGCCAGGCAGCTTCACCCCATTTTTAATGGTGATTCCCAGGTCATTTCAAAGCTCAGGGATCACAGGCGAGGACCTAAACCTGCCTCGGTGCTGATGAAAACACCACCTTGATACCCGGCAAGGAGAGACTACCAGATTTGGTGCTCCAGGAGCCCTTTTCCAGGCACTGACCAGTGTGCACTGTGCCAACGTGCCCTGAACATCATCCCTGTGCTCCCACAGGGACCACGGAGGGAAATAAAGGCTGGGAGAGCTCAGCTGAACCACCCAAAGGTGGGAGCAAGGTGATGCTGCTGCTCCCCATCCTGTGCAGAGAACCAGGCTGCTCTCAGCCTTAACACATTCCTTCAGCCAAGCCATTCCTGGGAGGAAAATTAGGCAAACACTCCAAGGCTTGCCACAGCAGGCAAATAAATGACTTGCTGAAGTTAAACAAAAATAAGAGATGTTTCTCCCCGCTTTCTTCATCTTGCCTTCTCCCCCTCCCTGTGAATCCGACCAAGATTACAGTTTTAAAAAGCACTTTCTCCTAAATGTGGGAGGAAGATTGCCTGAGCTTTCATGCGTTCAGTGCTATATTGTATTGTTGCTGCTTTTAACATGTTTCGCTCAGTTAAATAGTAACTGATGACAGCTACACACTTAAATCCTTTGGTGTTTTTATCATGGATTTTATATATATCTCTTATAAAGAACAGCACACTGCAAGGCCTCTTACCATATCAAAAACAACAAAAAAGCACCCTATTTTTGTGTAAGGTATCAAAGCAATAACGCGTGCCCATGCAGCAGAGCCAGCCTATCAGAGGTTTATCGGGTTTTATTGGCCTTGGGCAACTCTGCACATGACGGTCTTTAGAGTGACATGGAATTTATTAAACTTTTCCACAGCCTGACAGTCTTCTCCCAGCTCGTCCCCACCCCCCAAGCTCTTTTCTTTTGAAAAATGATTTCTGCCAATCTTGTGCTTTTAACATTTTTTTCCCCCCTCTTTTTTTTTTCTTTCGCCTCTTTTTCTTCCCCTCTCTTCTTCTTTTTTTAAAAATTTTTTTGGTGTTTTTTTAATCGCTGCTTGCTGGAGTACGACTCCTCAAGCATCTGTTTAACGAACACCATTAAGGTCCCGCTGCAGCAACAACAACAACAACAAAAACAGAGAGAGGGGGAGGCAGAGCAGCAGCCACACAGCCCATTACTGCCTGGTTCAGCCCTATTGCACTGCATTACTCCATATGACAAGCTCTGCATACATATCACACACACCAAGGGTTATTATTTTTTTTTTTTTTGCCTTTTCCTGGGTAGCCTAATTTAGGCTTTGTGTGGTGCCCTGTAATAAATTTCCTCTCACAGACAATAGCCCGTCGCCTTCAGCTGCCTGCCCCTTCCATAACCCAGCGCCGACAAAGCATCTCCTTCTCTTGCCACTTCCCATCAGCGCGGCGGGTGATGCCAGGCCGTGCTGACGGGGTTAAGGTGCTGCCGGGGTTTCCATCAGGCTGCGGTGCCCTCCCTCTTTTCCCTGTCTCCCCAAATTCCCGTCTGTTCAGCTCTTTACAGACATTTCCAGCAGCCCCAGGCCGTGGCGGTGCCGGCGTTGCGGCGGCGATGCAGGGCTGCAGCACGCGTGCAGCGGGCGGGACTGCCTGCATGCACACCCCTCTTCATCTGCAAGCTTCTCCCTCCCCACCCCAGGCCAGGCACCCGGAGAAGGAAGGGAGCACATCCAGAGCTCGGCTGCAGGTTGGGAGCAGCAGCAGAGGGATTGCAGGCTCTGCTCAGCCCCTGGGTTGGTGCTTCTGCTCTCCTGTGCCCTGGAGTGAGGACTTCTGCTTCTGGCCTCCCACTTGGAGCTGCTTCCAGCTCTGGGCCTCCCAACATCAGAAGGACACGGAGCTGCTGGAGCGAGTCCAGAGGAGGCCATGGAGATGCGCCAAGGGCTGGAGCCCCTCTGCTCTGGAGCCAGGCTGGGAGAGCTGGGGGTGTTCACCTGGAGAAGAGAAGGCTCCAGAGAGACCTCAGAGCACCTTGCAGGGCCTAAAGGGGCCCCAGAAGAGCTGGAGAGGGACTGGGGACAAGGGATGGAGGGACAGGACAAGGGGAATGGCTCGAAACCGAACACGCTGCTTACCTCCTCTTAAATCTCACACTCAGTCTCTGTCCTTATCACCTCCCTGCGTTGGTTGTTACCCTCTCTGTGACTCCTGCCACCATCAGATGGCAATCTCATTTCTGAATATTAAAACTACGTACATTCCCTAAGCAGAGTGCACTGCACACACTGCCCTTGCCCCTCACACCTCACACCTCCAGCTGCTGGGAAGGCACCACTCAGCCTGGGTCTGGGAGTTGACTTTTCCCCTAAAAGAGGCTTCCCCACCCCTCCTCCCTCAAGGGAGCTCCTTAGCACTTCCCTGCAACCAGCCCAATTGTCAGCAGGAGTGAGCAGGGCACAAGGCGGTGTTTTCTCTGAAAAACATTGAGAAGAGAGTTTGCTGCTCCAGGAGGGAAGAGGGGCAGCAGGAGGCTGGATGCTCAGGCACCAGGACCAGGCTGCTCCCACCCCTCACCGGGGCAGGAATCACTGTGAACAGTTTCTCTGCAGTTTGCCATCAGTCCCCAAGCTCCGGGAGCCCTGGGGACACAGGACAGCGTGGCAGGAACTGCGCCCTGGCAGCTCGGTGTGCTCAGGATACCTGACACTGGTTTGGGGCTTGTTACCGGCACTAAGCCCCGAGACAGCTGTGGGTGTGGGACACTGGTGCTGCCTGGGGAGAACAGGGGTGCTATCAGTGTCCTTTCCCACACACCAGTGCCGCTGCTTTCCCAGGGTGGGTGCTGCCCCCACTCCAGGCATGCAGAGGGATCTGCATCTGTGCTCGTCAGCACAACCGCCTTTAGGAAAATGAGCACATTTAAAGCACGATCCATCTGACCTATTTTCTGACGTGCACCTTAGGAGGAGCTGAGTTGTGCACTAGCACTGCCTAGCAGCTGCACAGGGAATCTGGAGGGACAGCTCAGCTGAGGATCTGGCTGTCGTAACCCAGGGATCCATCTCAGTTTCCACACAGAAGCCACTGCCAAAATTTTGTTTTACTGCATTGTGCTCTTCCACTAAAACCCAGCTGTCTCACCTTGCACCACTTCACTCACCTGCTTCTCACGTGAGATGAAGGTGATGCCTAAAGACAAAGCACACCTCGAGGGTGGCTGGCCAGGATGAAAGAGAGAGCTGAGAGGGGGGAAGGACGATGTAGTCCCAGCCTGGAGCCACATCACCTCATATGATGTCATCCCTGTGCTGGTGCTGCCAGTCCAGGACATGAATCCAAAGAGCAGTGCAGCCCTTTAGCAGTTACCCTGACCTAAAGCAGTTATTCCCAAATAAATGCTCCAGGCATGAGGACCACAGCCCTCTTTGATTCAAAAAGCAAATGCATAAGTGACAGTAAGTGACAGCCCAGAGCTGCAGAATCTGCATGAAGCCATAAAGCAGAAGATGCTCCTGAGAGCTCGTCTTCCTGCAGAAGAAAACATACAATGCTCAGCTGGGTAGCTAAGCAAAAAGAAAAATAAATAAAGCAGCATCATTAGGATCTGAAAAAGTCCAAGGAGCCAGCACATTGCTGTCTGGCAGCAGCTTCAAATGAAGATCTCACATTTTTCAGCAAGCTTCAAAACAAAATTGATAAGATAGAAAATAACCCCCCGTATTTGTGCCATTTCCATGGATTCATGAGTCTGACAGCTGCAAGCAGAGAAACAACCCTTCCTGGCAGGAAAATGAGTGCTGCTCCCCGGCAGGCCATGATGCCACTTTGCTGTGACCATGTCACACGGACGCTTTCCTGCCCAGGCCAGTCCCTGTCGGTGCAGTGCTGTGATTTTTCTCACAGTGTTACATTTCTGTGATTAAAATAGGCACTAATGGAAGAGCCACACATTTGGTACAGCGGGTTTGTGTCTGAAATGCTTTCATCAAACAGAAAGGAGCTGAGGCTGCTGCTAGGTGAGATCTGTGGCTGCTTTGGGTGCCCTGAGGTCCCTGAGATTGGGAACACAGCCTGGCACAGCCCTGACATGTCCCTCTAGCACTGCAAAAAGCACTTCTGCTCACGTACAGAGCATCCTGACTGAATGCAGCCCTCACCAAGGCTGCTGGTGACCCCCAGACCAGCATTTGATGCATGTTGGGATCTTCCCAACAAGCCCTGAGCCCACCCTCTGTCCCCAGTGGGGTGTGGCAGCAGCATCACTCAAGTACAGGGGTGACACCGACCAGCCTGGACAGGGAGCAGCTGGGGAGGGTGCAGAGCCTGCAGGCAAGGACAGGTTTACCTGGGGAGGGGCCATTCGAGGTCTTTTTCTCTACTGAGGGGTTTCAAATGAACCTTGCAAATGGCACTGGAGAAGCATCAGAAGGGGCTGGTCCCACCTGCACCAGGTGGTTCTGTTTTGGAGCCTTTTGCCCAAAGATGCTGCAAGTGCTGGGACATTGCACGGGAGATCACACATTTATCACTCTTTTAGGGGGGGACGGGATGTTTGCTGAAACCTGGACACACTAAGAGGAGTTTGGGTGGATGAAGGAGAAGGGGAATAACAGCTACAGTGCAGTCACCTAGAGCAGGCAATGAGCAGGAAAGGGGCTGCACCTGACCCATCAATGGATCCTAAGGAAATGGGGATCTCCACAACATCCTCAAGGATGTCTCAGCCCAAAACACAGACGAGATGTTCTACCCCAGCTTTTCCCGCCTCCTGCCCTCAGCCGTGCCTCTGGAGGTGGGAGTTCCTTGCTCCTGCCAACCCCTCTGCAATGTCCCCTCCCAGCCCCTGACAGAGCAGGAGCATCAGAGACTGAACTGCCTTGATATTTAACAGATCTCTCTCCACTATGCATTTCCTTTATTAAATAAAGAAATAAACCAGCATCTCTTTGCCCTGGAGAAGCTTTCAATAAGATGGATAAATATATATAATTAGCCAAGGAGAGAGCAAACTCCAGTGAATACAATACACCCTGTGAGACAACCCTCCATTAAAAGCCTCCTTGTTTAAACTTCAATATTTTAGCAATAGTGACAAAGAAACATAGAGAAAAGCATTTATTTTTCACTTTTTATTTAATCCCATCAAAGAGGTTGATCAGATAATTCCCTGCCAATTTCTCATGCCTTGGATATGCCATCCCCTCTCCAAAAATTCAGCTTTTCTCAGTTTTCCTCTCTAAAGCTAGAGACCAAAAAGTTCTAATAGAGATTTCCTGCTTCTGCAATCTGCAAAGGGTCTTCTTGACCTTCTCATTTTTACTCAGCTGCCCTGGAGGATGCAGAGTAGAGGAGACCATGGGGCTGTATCCTACCAAGAGCCATGACACAGGGACGGTGACGTCAACACAAGGGTGGCAGAAGTGACCTGACCAATGCCTGCACAGGCTGACAGAGTCCATGTACATATGTTTATGTACCCCTTTTACAGATCTGCTTTCCCAGCTTAGCCAGATGCCACCAAAACAGCCATGTTCAGCAAAACAGGGGGAAAAAAAAAAATCTTCCCTCAAGCAGAGGGAAGCACATCCTGGTGCTGTGCTTGGCTGATGTGCGCCTGAACCACGGCGGCACAGGAGCGCATCCGATGAGGAGCTGGGGCACCGCTGCTCAACACGCTCCTCAAATGCTCTATTTTCCGACCTAGAAAATGGGAAGAGCCCACTGCAAGAGAGAAACCAAGGGGTGAGAGCTGGAGAGGGGTTTGGCTTTTGCACTGTTTCCTTGGGAGATGAGATCTGGAGTGACTGCAAACATCCGCGCCTGCTCCCAGGGGAACGCGTGAAGCTTATCCCCCCTGCCCTGGCAAACACCTCAGCTCCCTGTGCTGCAGAGGCCCCAGCCAAGGCTGTGTCATTACCAGCAGCAGCCCCCTTTTCAGGGCTGCTGTACTGAGCAGATCCAGAATATTTCCCCAGGGAAGAGCCAGTCATTCATTTGCACTGTCTGCTAATTTAAAAATGTGAATCTCCGCTCAATTCTGCACGCCAGAACTTAGCCTCCGACATTTAGACCGGTGTGAAATTTAAATGCAGGCAATGGCAGTGTTCTCAGGGCACAGCAAGGGGAGCAGTTGGTGGAAATGATGCTGCAAAGCCCAAGCTAAAAGAAAGGGATTAGCAAAGTATTCACTTGGTCCAAATAAAACATGATGAAATCTGTGGCCCAAGCCTTGGGATGCATGAGATCCAAATCAGATAGAAAGAACCTGGACTCTTCTAGAGAAAAAGAGGGATGAAAACCAGAGATTCAAAGCATCAAGGACTCTAGATTTTTTTTAAAAATCTGTTTTTTTGAGTCTAAAATGGCAGTACTGCCACTTTTTTAGAGGGCAGACCACAGGTACGGCTCATGTCTGAGAAGTCACAATGCACACAGCCCACATCAACCCTTTCATGCCCCGTTCTGGCTCTGCTGTACATAGGAAAAGGCAATTCCTGACATTTTAAAATCTCTATATAATCTCTAAGTGGATTATAATCACCCTAATGAAACAGAAGGTTAAGACCAAATACTCAGTTTTTGTCCGAGTTCAAATACCGCATCAGCCACGACCCAGACTCAGCGCCCCTCCTCTTTTATCTCAGCCTTTATTGAGTAAAAAATGAACAAAACTTGGCATAAAACACTAAGTCCATTATTAGCTGGATTTCTGGTTTAATTTAGTTTACATTCTGAAGGATTTTCACGAAGTTGCACTGAAAATACTTCCATTTCCACAACGGTTTGTCATTGTTATACTATTGCTACAATTACCTGTCATTACAATCAAATTTATATCAGGACAAGAAAATGATTCCTCAGAAATTAAACAGCACTCCCTGGTGGGATAATTCCTTCTCCTGAACTTTCCAATAATGAAAACTGTAAGTAAATTTGCTGTAATTCAGACCACAAAAGACCCTCCACTGTTAAACCAAATGCTAATGTTTTTACCAGGACAATAACTTGACGTTCAGCAGAAAATCCCCAAAGGTGCCTAGAGCTGTAAGAGAGTTCCTACACAAGGTTACAATGTCCCTAAGGAAGTCAGGCTCCAAAATCGAACAGCAGAGGTATTTCTGTGAATTCCTCCAAAGCTTGTACAGTGAATGGTCTTTTGCAACTTCAGGCAAAAAAATACCTTTGAAAATCTGCCTGTGCATGGAACTGGAATCCCAGGTGTGGAGTTTTCCTGGACAGACCTCCAGGGCTGACTCTCAGGTGCAGATGGACATGTGGACAGCCTGGCCTGAGGCTCTCAGGCTGCTCTTGGCCAAATAAGACACAGCCACTGAGACCCAGAACACTGCAGTGAGGAACATCCGTCTTACCCTTGCTAGCAGCTCATGATCTCCAGAATTTGCCCCTAACTTCATGAATCCAGTGCCTGATCCTCGAAAGGCCATTTTCCCACAGGGATTGTGCAGTGGACTGCACACAGGATAAATACCTAAATGGTATCCACCTTCACAGGGAGATTCATGTCATGAGTGTCAAAAGTTGGATGCTTAATTTAAACTTGGACTTGAAAGCCCCATCTAAAATCAGGAGAGATAAGGATCCCTCCAGAGTAATCACTTTGATTTATCACGGGCTGGAATGAATTGCCCCGTTCTTCTCAGTGCCTAAAGCCAGTCTACACAACCAGCTCACCTTAATGGCCACGTTGCTAAGCCAAGGCAGGTGGATTCAGACTAAGAGTCCAAAAGGGACATTAGCCCAGCCTGGAATGAGTCTGCAAAGAGTGGTTTTAGTGCAGACAGTCCCTAGACCAGGAGCCTGCGTGGGCCTCCACTTATCAGCCTGTATTTTTTATTCTTTGAGCGCACCAAAGATGCTCTACTGTGCTGCTCTGCCTCAAAAACCTCAGTCCCAGAGGTATGACAGGTTTTCACGACCTTCCCATGGTGCTCTATGAGATGTCATTCATCAGATGCCTGGATTTGCAGCTCTGGCCAGACACCTTGCTGTGGGGGCAGATCCCTGCTTTGTGCCTCTGACCTCCACTGGCACTGGGATCACTGGAGGGCTTCGGGTCAAGCGAAAATGCAGAGACAGGCAGTGCTCCCACAGGATCACGGTGCTGCTGCCCGAATATCTGCATGAGCCAGGCAGGGAGAATGGGTGAACTGACCTCCAGCAGGACAGAGGGAACTGTTCTCAGCTCTGAGCACCGGGGAATTTCCAAGGACGGAAGGTCCCGTCTGGCTCAGGGCTCTGGAGTGCCCTGGGGACTTTGCTAACACTCATTTTCAGGGAACATTGCCCTCTGGCAGCCTCTCCTGTGGGCCCCAGGGCTGGGTGCTCTCCCCATTGGTTCAGCCCCTGCCGTGGCTGTGGTTGCCAAGGCTTTGCCACATCTCCTTTACCCCACAGCACCGGGTGTGCACTCACACCTGCCCAGCCCCACATCCACCCCCCTCCATCAGCCGTGCCCCCCCTTCACCCCTGCTCCCCTCAGCGTCACTGGGGAAAGCTGTGACACGAGCCCAGCTGTGCTCCCAAGGGAAGAAAACTCAGACTACTCAGCATTTCACAGGTTTTTTTCCTCTGAGACAGAAATTCTCACACTGAAAACAGAGATTCTCTGTAAGGGAAACAATTTGGGGGAGTCCAAACCTAGAGCAAACCAGAAAGTGAGACTGGCTGCAAAACCCAGCACTTCTGCTTCGGAAGCTCAGCACAGCCCTGCCCCGGCTTTCTCTGTCAGAAACACACAACAACCAGGGTATTTAAAAAAAAATACCAAACCCCTGACTTGTACCCAAACAAGACACTTCACTGCACACACTTCCCCCTGGGGAGATGATGAAAGGACAGAATGAACCCGTGTGAGCGCTGCTGGTCACCTTCTCAGGGTGCTGCTGCAGGACGGGCTGTGGGGAGCGATCCCACAGCTCCCCCGCCGAGCCAGCACATCGGGGGTTGTCCACTTGTGTAGGCACACACAGAGCTGTGGCACAGCCTGTTTAGGGCACATCATTCAGCCACTCTGACTGCAGGAGCTGGATCCCCCTGGCAGAGGGACAGGGTGCCTGGGCGGGGATGCACTCACTCAGCGTCCCGCTGACTCCTTGGGGCTCCACCTGCACGCCAGGGCAAGAGCAGACCCTTATCTGAGCAAACCTCATCATCCCCAGCACAGCAGAGGAGGTCCCACCAAGCGTTTGGGTGCAGAGCTGTTGCACCCGGCCTTTGAACCTCCCCGCAGCTGGGTGGGGTGGCAGCGTGGGTGGGTGGGTGCTGTGGCTGCGTCACACCAGCGGCCCCAGGGCAGCCCCAAAGCAGCGGGGAGAGCTGGCAGGGCAGAGAGGAGATCAGATAACCTCAGCCAGAGCTCCACCAGCGCCGTAATCCACCTGCCTTTCATCCCTCATCTGGGGCGTGCAGCCACCTGCCATCGCACCGGCACCGAGCCTCCACCCCGAGCCTCCTCCCCTCCTGATCTTCAAGCAGAGACCACCTCGGTGTGTTTCCCAGCCCCAGCGTGGTGGGCACGCCCTGCTGCCGGTGGTTTCAGGGCTGTTGGAGGTGCAGCACCTCAGGGTACCTGTACCCCCATGCCCTGCATCCGCTGCATCCCCGCTGAGCTCCTGCTCCGGCCCCTGCAGCGTCACTGCACCACCCAAAACAACACCAGCACCACCAGGGAGGTGTCCCTGGCCCCAGAGAGATGCAGGTGTCCTGGGGAGAGGGGAGGATGCCTTTGTTCCCCTCCCCACCTCGTTTAATGTAGCTCTGGGGTGCTCTGGAGTGCCAGGGAAGTGCCAAAACCCCCACTGGGGGAGAAGGTCCGAGGTGTTTGTATCCTCCTTGATTGTATCTCCTCTCCACTTGTGGAGCTGGCTGTTCTGGGGACCCAGGTGCCCTTTCAAGCCTCCCTGAGCGCTGTTAACCCCCCCGGCAGTCTGCAGATGTCCCATGGGCAGCATTCAAATCTTTCCTGTTCAGTCCCCTCAGGTGCTGCCTGGTTTCTGTCTCACAGGGAAGGGCGGCTTCCAGCCCCTGATTTACCTTCTCTGTGCCACTTACTGCCTCCTTTTTCATGTGCGTGGATCATATCCCCGCATATTTATCTCATCTTCAAAATAAATGTTCCCCCTCATCCTTCAGTCTCTGCTCATCTGCAAGTCTTGCAGAGTCTCCAATAATTTTTGCTGCCTATCTCTTGACCCCTTCTATTCCTGCTGTATCTTTTTGAGATGGATTGACTGGAAACGAACACGCCATCCCAGGCAGGACCACTGCACTGATTTATGCGCTGGCATTAGAATACTCTCAGCAATCTTTTTAACCCCATTCTTCCTCAAATTTCCTTGGCTTGTCTGGTGGTGGCTGTACACTGAGAGTAGAGATTTGCACGCGGATGTCTCTGTTGATGCTTCTCCCCTTTTCCCAAACATTTACAGCTAATTTAGACCTCATCACGCTCCCAGTGCTCCTTCCCACCTGCAGCATGCTTTGCTTTTGCCTCTCAGCTCACCAGCGCTCTGCCCAGCCCTCCAGCTTTATCTGGGAAAACCCTCGGGAGGTTTCCCACCTCTTCTCTTGACAAACCAAAGGCACGTACAAGTTTTGCTTTTCACCCATTTACCTTTTTTTTCCCCATCTCATAAACAAAGGAGATATACATAGCACCACGTCCCAAACACATCCCTGTGGTAAACCTGCAGAAAAATTCTTTTTCCCATTGCCTTTCAGATGGTTTCTCCCCTTCTCCCGGTGCTCCCATTTTCCCATTTTCAGCCCAGGTGGCACAAAGGGCACTAACGATTCCCTTGGTGAGGCCACAGAGGGGAGGCCGAAAGCTTTTCCTTCCTCCCTGGGATTAAAGATTTGAGACAGAACAAAGACAAAGGATGGGGAAGAGGGTGGGGAGCGCTAAGCTGAGACCCTGGATTTGGGTTCCAGCTTCCCTGGAGAACAGAACCATGGCACTAAAGCACGGGGGGAAGGATCACAGCCATCTGGGGCAGAATAAAGCCACACTCCGAGGAAAGTCCTTCCATGCAAACATCCATCCCTTGTCCGTGTCCAAGCCCGGGCAGCAGATGCATGTCCACACTTCCACCACTATCCTGGTCAGCAAGGGGGTCCCTGTTCCTGCTGGGCAAAGCTGGGAGCAGAACTGGCTGCTGGAAACACAGGGCCACTCCAGGCTCTCTGTGTTTTTCCAAGAATTGAAAATGTGTTTCCCCCCTTGCCAGACACGTTTCTATTCAAATCAGTATCAGCCATTCTGCGAGATATTTGCCTTCCTGCATTTATTTCCCAATAACAAAGCTGTCCTCAGCTTTTTAGAGCTGGTATTTTTATTTTATTTAGTTAATATTTTTAAACATTACTACTGCTATAATAAATGTTAACTATTTGTGCAGAGCTCTCATTGCCTTGGCAGGGGCCTTTATGTGTGCAAAATAACAGCAAATCATAATAAATAATAATAATAAATTATTATGGTTGATTACAAGGGAATGTGCTACATTTTTATAAGCTCTAGACCACCTACAGCTCACAAAATATAATGGGAAACATTAAGCCTTTAACTGGTTTTATACATTCCCTTCCCCCTCTTCCACTCCCCATGTTCTGTAATAGATTTACAAACAGTGTAAGGGGGGAAAAAAATCTTCCCTTATAAGAATAGCATCAAAATTCTCCTCAGCTTTCCAGCTGCTGAGTGTTTCTGAAGCCTTCAGTGAAATGCAATTAGTATCTTTTACCGCCTGCCTTCTGGGGATACTGACATTATTATCTTATTGCAGTTTCACCTTGACATGCAGATCACAAGGCAGCGAGCTGGATTCTGTCTCCAGACGCCTTGAATTGTGGCATTGCCCCAGCTGGCTCAGCGAGTCGAGAAAGGAGAAGGAGGAAAAAAGGAGAGAAGAGCCATTTTCTCATCCTGTGGATCTCAGCTTTAAAAAAAAAAAAAAAAAAAAAAAGGGCACAAATAAATACAGGGAAATGGGAGCTGAGGGGGGAAAAAGCGTGTTCCTGCTCAGCTCCAAGGAGGATGGGGATGGCCAAGGGGGGATCTGCTCTGTGCCAGCCCTGGGCTGCCAGCACAGGTCTGGGCTTCCAGCAGGACCTGCTCCCCTCCCCTCCAGCTCCCAGCAGGGTTCAATCCCATATGGATGCAGTCCCAGATCTCTGTGTTTCACTGTGAAAGGGAAGGGAAAGAAGAAGGAAAAGAGAGAATGAGAGGAGGAAAATCCCAGCATCAGAACTGCTTTCCATCTCAGGGATGATCAGAGGGACACGTGTCCCTCCCTATCCGCGCCAGTGAGGTTGGCCCCGTCAGTGCTGAGCCATCCGATGGGGAATGGCTGCAGCCACACGTGTCTCTCCTCTGAGGCTTTTTCTGATCAGCCAAACGTGACATTAACCTTCAGAATATTCACCTGGAAGGGTCAGCTTTCCTCTTTCTTCCAGGCAGCATTTCTCCAGCCCCCAGAGCAGTTCTGGGGAAGCCCTGGTGAACCTCAAGGCATCCCTGGAACTGTGTCTCCCTATCCCTGCAGCATTTTGGGTGGGAGTACCAGCCTGAAACCTGCCCTGGAGACCGTGAGATGTGTGAGGGTTGGAGCCCACCCACATGTTCATGGCCTCCTCTAAAGCAACCCTAACCTTGGAAGCCGAAGCTTCCAATATCCTTGAGTTTAAAGCAATAACCACGCTGTAAATCTTACTGACCACTGATGTATCCATTAGCACAGATTGGAAGCAATATTTAATTGGAATGAACAAAATGGACAAAGGGAACCTGGGTGGCTTCAACTTCCATGGGTCTGACCCCGGGCAGATGTGGTGATTCCTGTGTTGGTCAGAGGAGCCACAGCTGGAGATGTGGTTCAGCTGCAAGGCCTGTGCTGGAGCTGCAGGAATCGTGTTCCAAATTACAGATGGAATCAGCTGAAAATCCAACTGTTCCCTGCTTTCCTTCCCCCCATTCTTCTCTCTTATTACTCTTAATTAACACTAACTCTCTGCATACAGCTCCAGTGGTCTCGTACTCCTGAGAAAGCACCAAGTGATCATGTTCAAGTATTGAGATCTCTGTACCCCCACGAGGGATGAGAGAGGAAGCCTTGAAGGATTCATACCCAGGGATATCCCTCCAGAACTGCCTTTCTCACCCAAGTTCAGGTAGTTTTCATTCCAGTAGGAAATTTTTAATCATCCTGACGGCCTCCTCTGCACTGGCAGTGAGGGCTGGGGCCAGCTGAGCTTTAAGGTTCCTTCCAACCCAAACCATTCTGGGATTCTGTGAAAAGGGAAGGGGAAGTTTCCAGGTACTTGGTTACTTCCAATTCCCTTCCCATCCAGACCCAGAGAGGTGTAAAAGAACATCTCCAACCTCCCAGTGCCCCTGATGCCCTCCCCTGCTCCTGGCCAGCCTGCTGACACTGGGTTGGCACTCCAAAACCCACCTCACTGCTCTGTCTGCTCAAGGCAGCAGCATCACATCCAGCTCAAAGTTGCACCTCTTCGTCAGGGTAAGTGATTAAAGACATAAAATCCAAGTCGTATAAATGTGATCTGGACCAAAACAGAGCTCCCAGCTACTGCCAGAGCCCACAGTGCCTCTCTGGAGAGGACCAGGCAGGGTATTTGGCTCCTAATGCACCAAGAGCACTTTCAGAGCAGGCTTGTAAGAACCCAAGCATCACCCCAGCTCCCTTGCCTTGCCCCGTGGTGGTTTCTGACAAATAACCACAATAGCCCAGCCCATAACACTCCCATTTTTCTATCCAGATGGGGTTGGGGTTGTAAAAGAGGCGCCATGCAAGGAATCCCTCTGTCTTCTTGGAATGTCTGTACATTTTTTTTTTTTTTCATTTAAAAATATTTGGAAAGAAGGGATGGTTAAACAAAGAAACAAACACTAAATAAACCTCCTTGTTTTTCTGATGCTAGACTGGCACGGGCAGCTTGTAAGAATTAGCGATTCCAGAGAGCAACTGGCTAATTTCCAAGGGAATAGGGAGAGAGGGAAGAGAG
Source organism: Dryoscopus gambensis (assembly GCA_013389985.1). NCBI lineage: Eukaryota > Metazoa > Chordata > Aves > Passeriformes > Malaconotidae > Dryoscopus > Dryoscopus gambensis. Next base: position 396,224 of record WEIT01010404.1, on the reverse strand, counting down.
GAACAGCAGTAATTTACAGCTTAACCCATTTGTATTTTCTCTTTACAGCTCTCATCTGGATTGCCAAATGCAAATTATTTATGGTATTTTATTGGCAAACCCTTTTAGTGCACTGGTATGTGAAATTCCTTCCAAAATCCCATTTTTCCAGCCAAGGGGCTGCACCCTCTTGGTCTCACTTTGAAAGGTGAGTGTCCCTCCAAGATCTGGGTGGGCAACACCACCTTTACCCTGTCACAGGACATGGCCACCAGCACCCCTGCACAGAGCCCACCTCTCTTTGGCATCATCACACAGCTCTCCTGAACTATTGTTTTCTCCTCTTGTTGTGATCATCATATGAATGCAACACGAATGCGAAAGAACACAGCTGGCATTGAGACTGTTGCTTTCAAGATTCTAGGAGAGGATCAAATGAAGGAGAAAATTAAATTAAAAAAGCAGCACTTAATTATGTAGGCTGCTTTTGTGCTCTCTTCTTCCTCTATGTAGTAGTTTCCACCTGAAAATCTTTAAGTGCTTTAGAGCTGGTAATTAAATCTCGGAACTACTGCAGAGAAGGACGCAAGGAAGGTGTATGCAGCTCACTTGATTTGTCTGTTCGATTATACATCAGCTTTGCATCTCTCCAGCCCTCTGCTCTGCCAGGACACTCCTTGAGTTAACCCCAGGTCTGCACAAACCCTTGCAAGGCTGTCCCTCAGCAAGGGGGTCTGCTACAAGGGGAGCTGCACACGGGATTGGATGGGAGCAGGGATTTATGGATGGTCCTTCTGGGCACCCAGCTCCACGTGCTGGGGCTGGGGAAAGTGTTCTGGGGCAACCACAGTGCCAGGAACCTCCCAGCTCTGGGCGCCCCACCCGCGCCAGCAGAGAAGTGCTGCTCCCCCAGAATTTCCTCTGTTCCATGGGGACCCACCCACTGTGGTGGCAAAACCTGACGCGAGGGTGTTGGCCTGGAAAGCTGTGTCACCTCCCTCCCTCCACTGGGGATGTTTGAAACCAGCAGCTAGGTCAGGGTACAACATGGGGGCCACCAAGAGCCAAGGGTATCCCCCATCAAAGCAATCCACAGGGTGATACTCGGAAATGCCCAAAATCCTGTCGCCACAGGACCTGGTAATTCCCAGTTCCAGGGCACAAACCCCCACCTGCTCACACCTGAGCTGAGCACCTTGAGCTGAGCTCCTCATGGGCCAAACACTTCTTATCAGGGAGGGCTCCTCTATCAGGGTGGATCTTCCCCCTGTCAGCAGCCCTGGAGCTGGGATCCACCCTGCCAGGACAGCCTCTTTGGGATCCACCCTGCCAGGACAGCCCTTCTGGCACCACAGCAGCCTCTGCATCATCACCACATTGCTTCAGAGAGGACTGGCCTGGTGGCATTCGAGAGAAGCTGCTGAAGAGCAGCTTCAGCAAATGTGGTTTAAGATGTTATTTTCAGAGAGCAGTGAAAGCACGGAGCGATGCTCATCTGGCAGTCCAGAGCATCAGCAGCAGTTCTGGCAGTGGATTCCAGAGATGACGAAAATTAATACGTCCTTGAAAGCATAATCAGAGCTGTGGCTGGCACAGGTGCTGTTGCAACACCCAGACGACTCCAAAGAGGGGGTTCTTCTGGGAAAGTGCAGTTTCATGGCACGAGAAAGCCCAGCTCATGTTCTCAGCCTCCTGATACGGAATCATGTTTGCTTCTCCCGGCTTGCTGCTCGTGCAGAAGCCTCTGGGGAGGCTGAGATGGAGAGGACACAAAAGAACCTCTCAGGCTGGCCCAGGGGCTGCTCTGCCTGGGGGCTGTGGAATCAGCAGGGCTGGTGCCTGAGCTCACAGAGGACACGGCACAACGTGGAGGGGGACAAGATGCCAGCAAGGGACCCACTGCCCGTTGTGGGTGTGACATCAGCCCCGGCTGCAGGGTCCGTGCCCACAGGAATCAGCAGCTGAAAGGATCCATTGCAGTAGCCCCAGTGTGCTCTAACAGCGAGGAAATACTTTGAGAGTCAACAGATACTTGACATTTTTAATAGTCCAGGAAGGTTCTATGGTTTTACATTTTGTTTTGGATACCAAAGGCCTGGGTTTTTTTCCCCAATTTATTCCAAGAAAAGCAGGACTAACCCAGCAGCATCAGCTGGTCTGGTCAGGAAGGTGCTTCTCTGTGCCACCAAAAATGCTCAAATGGGGACAAAAGCCAAAGTTAGAGTTTTGGGTTTAAAACAAAATTTAAATCTGGAGAGGACAGCAAACAGCAATTAGTATTGCTAATGAGAGCCTTTGAAAGCTTTTTAAACATAACTATAATATATTTAAAATCTGACTCTAAAGAAAAAAATTCTGGAGTGGGCTAAGAATGTCAGAGCAGATGTTGTTCCTCCTGCCTTCAGAGAAAAGTTTTGCCAACAGTTTTGAAATAAGATTTCGCTGAGCTCAGTGTAATTCTATGAAAAACTCCAGGTGAATTGAAACAACCTTTTCCCCTGGAAGCTGTTCCAACAGCTGAGCTCCCTGAAGGACCAGCTGTGGCTCTGGAGCCTGGCCACAGGCAGAGGGGCAGAGAGGCAGCACTTGTCTGCTCACAGCGCCTGGGCCAGTCCTTACAGGAATATTTTTCTCAGACCTGCCTTGGCAACCTTGGCTTTGGGGTTTTTTGTTTGAGTTTTTTTGGTTGGTTGTTTTTCCCCCCACCCAGCTTCCTACCCTCAAACATAATTTTCCTGTACAGGATCAGTGGAAAGGACAGATCCATCTCCTGACTGCATTACAGGCAGAGGGACTCGGTCCATGCCTGGGGAATAAAATCAGGAGACCAAGCCTGATCTCCAGCAGCCCTGCAGGGATCACACATGGTGTGCTGTGTCCTCCTCCTCCACACAACCCCTCAGCTCCTTCCCACCCCCTCCTGGGACTGGACTCCCATGGAAAGAATTGGAAGAAAAGTGCCAGCAAGGAGGGTCTCACAGAGCAAGAGCCCATCAGGATGAGGCTTTGCAGCTTTTGGCTTGAAACAGAGAGGAAGAGGAGTAAGGATGCATCTAACACAGAGAATGTAACTCCAAAATGGACCTCCAGTTCAATTCCACCTTCACCCTGCCAGCGCAGGGTACAGGGAAGCTGCCCACAAGCTGATAACAGAGCGGGAGGATGGCCCTGGCTGCATCCTTCCAAAGGCAGCTCGTCTATCCTCCTTCCCGGGAGAGCTTTCTGCTGGAGGCTCTGGAGCTGGTGCAGGTGTTGTCCTCCGGCCCAGCCAGATGTGGCTCAGAGAAACCAGATTTCAGTGTGCCCCGGGGGGTCCTGCTACATGGGAGACTCCCTGAAATGGGGGTCCTGCAGTCATTTCTGGTGCAGGCAGCTCGGGCAGGTCTCCTGCGTCTTCGTGATAATATTTGCACAGTTTGGGTTTGAGCTGCTGAAACAATCCATGATTTTATGCGCTCAGGACTGCCAGCAAATAGAGGAAATAGGTAGGGCTTATTTGCCAGAGCATTCAGCATTTGCTGCACAGGTTTCACTCTTTCTCCACCCAAGATAGCCAGGAAGAAAAACATTGATAGTGAAGATTTAATCGTTCCCATGCTTAAAGACAATATGCCTTTTAATGCCCAGCAGTACCACCTTGGGAGGCATTTTAATGCCAATTACAGCTTTCATTCCGCAGCACTGCCCCAAACCCCCCTTTTCCCATCACAAACCCTGATGCAATGAGCCCATCTGAGCAGGGCCAGCCCTGAAATTTCCACTTCTCCAGCGAGACCGGCCCCGATTGTGCTCCCAGACTCTCTTGTGATGTTAAGGGCGATAGATAAAAATAACTCCGACTCCATTGTTCTGCTATTTATACACTGAAAAGTCAACAGTATAAAGGCGAGCAGCCCTTGGGCTGTGCGGGAGTTGATGACCCTGTTCCGCCCGCTTGTCCTTGGAGGTGCCATGGTGGGAGGACCGCGGGGCAGAGGAAATCAGGCTGTTTGAAGATAAAGAGGCTTTTCAAAAGCCCAAAGGGCAGCTCAGCCTGCGGCTCGCAGGGTAAAGAGCCCCATCGGGGCCATTGTGTTCCCAGTGCCCAGCAAGCCCACGACAAAGGCTGGGGGCAGCCCGAGGTGGGGGCTGTGCTCGGGGTATCAGCCCCGGAGCGCGGGGCTCCCGGGCGGCGATGAATAGAAAATCTCCCTGCCAAGAAACAGATGGGTCTGAATACAGATGCAAAGCGACCCTCATCCCAAGGCCATCAAAGAGAGCCAGTCTCTCCAGACCGAAAGTCTGGGAGATAATAGGGGCTTTTCAGGCACGCAAAAACGGAATTTCCGCCTTGTCGTGCGTTAGCCACAGGAAAAAAAACCTCCTCTGCCAAATTTACCTTTGCGAAATGCCCCTGATTTACCAAGCAACAGTTTCCTGTTGTCATTTTGGTAGGGAAACCACCGTGTTCGGTGGGTTTAGTGCGGCTAAAGGGACGGGCGTGGGGCAGACTGAGCCCGGTGGCGGTCACCCGGTGCGTGGCTCTGCAGAACAGCGCTGCAGAACGGAACAGTGTCCGGGGAGACCAAGGGCCCCGCCAGGTACATCTGCGGGGTTCTCTGGGGAGAGCGCATCACCAAAGTGAGAATTAGGCAGCAAAATTAATTTTCAGAGACAGAAAATATGTTCGGCTAACACAAACACCGCTCAGAACGGAGGGATGGGCTCTGCTCATTTACTTTGAAATTCTCCATTAACTACTGCACGCTAATTATCTCCCTTTCTGGGTTTGGGCTTTTATAATTTTTTTTTCCACTGGAAAATTTTGTTCATCTTAAAGCCAAATAAATGGCAAGAAAATCTTGCCACCCACTACATTTATGATCAAAATAACCATTTCTTTTGATAAGTTCCTGCAGCTACAGTGGCCCAGAGAAAATGTATTCAGTGAAGATCACTCACTGCTGAATACTTTCCTCACTTCTTCCCTCAAACCGGTGATGTCTTTTTTTTTCCTTGTATAAACAGGGTACTTTTTAATGGGGTAATTTGTACTACAAACTCCTGAAAACACGTTCTGATTTTATTTTATTTTTTTGTGATTCCTAAAGCCCTAGTTTTGAAACACACACAGATAAAAGTGCTTTGAGGATTTTATTTCTGTGTCTCCAGATTGCTCACTAGAGAGCCAAAAGTCATTCCTCGCCTCTCAATCAAGGCCTGAGCAAAATTTAGACCCTTGCACAGATAATCAGACTTGTCAGGTTACTCTAAAAGGCAGGAAGACCAGGGCCAACATTTTCCAAAATGCTGACATTACATGCTGCAGCTTCTGCAGACCTTTATGAAGGATTTAAACACAAATTTATCTGTAGAAGAGGAAAATTTTACTCTATTTCCAAGCAAAGCAGAGTGGAATAAAGGAACGATTTGTTGCTCTAAGAAGGTACCCACCAAAAAGGTGTGAAACTGAGTAATGTGGGCTGGGACAGACCCTCTGCGCTCCTCCAGTAGGGCTGGGCCGGTGACACTTTGTCACCCCGCTGTCACTTCACACCTCTCATCCCACCGGTCTTCATTTGCCTGCCTCACCCATCTGCTCCCTCCTGACACGGAGCAGGATGGACGGCTCAGAGAGGGTGTTCTGTGTTCTGTTCCTGCCATTTATTTAAAACATCTAATCTGGGATCCTTGCCCAGTGCAAACGGCCGCACAAAGCCACCCCGAGCTTCCAAAAGAGCAGGGCTAGGGGGAAACATCTGAGATCTGGGTGGCTGAAACATCAGGATCCCAAGCAAGCGCCTGAAAGGTGCTACTGGACCACCATTTCCACAGTGAAACCCTGCATTTTTACTACCTCCACTTGGAGTAGTAGGGGAAAAGGAGTTTGGGTTTTTGGAGATGCAGAGCAACCACCACCCCACTGATGGGAGCACTGCGGGCTCCTGCAGCCCAGGCCACCAGTGTCCCAGCCGGAGGAGCCCTGTGCTCAGGAGCTCCTGAGAAGAGGTCTTGTTCTCGTGGCAGGCCAAAGGGATCAAGGGTGAAATCAGCTGAGCTGAGGGAAATCAGCCATTTGTGGCCCCAAGCACCAGAAACTTCCACCCTCTGCAGGTAACTTGTTAAACTAGAGACCTAAAATGGACAAAAAGAGGCAGAAATGAGGATTTTGTATCTGAAAATATGCAAGTCCTGTCTCCCACCATCACGTGAACACCCCAGTTCTGTCTCTAAAGCACCTCAAATTGTGGCAAGTTTTTAACTTCACTTCCTGTGGACATCCTCTATGGGAATGACCAAACCAGGTCAAAGAAAATGCCTCCCTGGTTAGTCTTAAAATGCATTCTCCTCCTATTCCCCCTTCACCTCTGTCATGGCCCAGCCATCATCCACTGCATGTGGCCTTTGGGAAAGCTATTCCCAAAACATTAATAGGCTTTTAGAAACACAAAATGCAGTATCTCAGCCTTGCTGGAAATGATGTAACTTTGCTAACTAATTTTTAATTAGTTGTTTCAATTAATTGTGGGCAGTGCCCACCTTAAGCCAGCACTAGTTGAGTTCCTTCTCAGGCTCTTACCATTATTTTGATGATTAAATCACCAAAACCTTACATTTGTTAAAACTAACCCTGACAAGCTTCAGTAAACAAAGCCAAAGTGAGTTGAAGATTGGACATCTGAGATCTTAAACTTATGGCCCTCCAAGGACGTTGGAGTAACCAAGATACAGAGAAGATAAAGGGCTGGAAATTTGGAGACTCCCCATCTGAGAAAAAGATGATAAAAGGCCAAAAGAATGTGGAGCAAAGTAGCACGAAGAATGAGAAATCAACAACCAGGAGAGGATAGAATGCTAATTAATGAAGATAATTATGTAACTTACAACCAATGAACATTAATTTCTTTGTTTGCTGAAAATGTATAAATGAGTGAAAAAGTGTTTTATCATCATCTGTGTGGAGGCCAGAACTTTGTCAGCCACACACGCCCCTCTTGGCCAAGAACAAAGTAATGCTCTACTCTCTAATATTAAAAAGACAGCTGAGGGAGTCTTATTTATCCCAATGATTTCTGAGGATTTGGGTAACAACCGCAGCCTGCCATTCATCTCACCAATATCTGATATCCACCACTGAGGATGATGCTGGAGTTGGACCTAGGGCTCCAAACTGGAGGGTAGAGGAGAAGTAACTGGACAAATAATTTAGTAAAAGGTTGGTAAAAACCCATCCCAACTGGCCCCAGTACTTTTCAAAGCCCAAAATGAGTCTTTTCCCCCTTATTAGGCACCCATCTGTGCCCCCCAGCTCTAATTAAGCATCTGCTCTGCAAGAAGCTAACAAGTTCTTTTGCTGATAATCCTGACCAGCTTGGCAGCATTATTTACAGCACAGCCACAGCGAGCCCCTGCTCCGGCCGAGTCGCTTCATTGTTGGAGTGAGATGTAGCTATATCATTATTTTAGGAGACATATAAAATATAATCCAATTATATGGCGGATACGTGGAATTCCCAATGATTTCAGAGCACGCTGCTTTATTCAGGAGGGGGGAAAAGATTTAAAGAGACAGGTTGTCACTGGGCATCAAAGGATTTGGGATGATATTTAGGATAACAGTTTATAGACATGGAGCAAATCCTATTACAATGCCACATGGCCGTCAGGCTGTCACAGTGGCTGGTAAAGTGCATGTCTGGGCAGAGATGCCAGCCAGGAGCGTGGTCACCTCAGAGGTGTGTCCTGTGTCCAGTGGGGACCAACAGGTTTTGTGTGTGGCACCTCAACAGCCCCTGTGGTGCCCTCTGCTCTGTGGTGCCCTCCCTGCCAGCTGCATCCAGGGGTATGGAGCACCCTGAGCCTAAAAGGGATAAGTTTGGGTTTACCCTGCAATCCCTCAAGGACAGGGCAGGGAAAGAATGGAGCCAGAGGAGTGAAAATGGGCATTTACCAAAGCTCAGGATCTGTGACCATGGACAGGACCGCAGTGACAACCGAGGTGTCTCAGGTTGGTGCAGAGCTCTCTTTCCACGGAGTTGAGTAAAATTCTGTGGACAAGGAGCCTCTCCATGAGCTTCACCCAGCTTTGGTTTGGGCCTGGTAAGCATGGGAGAAATGGAGAGGAGAGCTGGGAGCTCAGAGAACCACTCAGAGCACAAGCAGAGTTTGGGGCTTTTTGCACGTGACTCATGATCAACACAACTGCAAGGCCTGTGAAAGCACAAAGGTTGATCCCAGGAAGTCTCAAGAGCCACAGGGATGAGCTCAGAGAACAGCCTGGATAGCTGGACATGCCACACCCGTGTGCCAGCCCCGGCCAGGAGCTGCTGGGGGCACTGCAAAATTCCATCCAGAGCTGCTGTGCCTGAGCAGGGACCCTCAGCCCATGCTGCTGCCCCCGAGGTGCTGGGGGAACATGAACCATCTCCACCACCCCCTCAGCCTCCAGTCAACCAACAAAAAACCATTCCTGCCTCCCTTTGCTTTTCTCTCTTTGGTTGCTCTTTCCCCTCAGCAGCACTTACAGGTTTCACCCTCTCCTGTTGATGGCTGTCCCTCCTCAGCAGCTCCCATCCCTGCTCACCATCCACCCCTCACAGTTGTATTTTGGGTCCCTGGTCCTCGGTGGCACTTGGGACCCTGCCATGGTGGCACCGTGTCCCCAGCAAGGTGATGCACACCAAGATGCCACCCCACTGTGGTGGGTGAGGATTAAAGGAGTAAAAAGAAATAATTTGCTGAACAGGAGACACTTTCCTTTGTGTGCAGTCCCTGGGGAGCTGGGAGGACTAGCAGCAGGAATACAAAAACTACTGGATAGTTTATAAAACCAAAGAGATTCATTAGAGTCTGAAATATCCAGCACAGCAGCCTCAAAACGAAACCCCAGCCAGCTTGTAAGGAGGGTGAGGATGTCTGCGACTTACAGGAGTGACAAGGTTTTTTTCCTTCTCTTTTCTTAAATACACATTAATCCAGCTGGCACAGTGACAGTAACACCCACAGCATCCTTCCCTGGGGAAGTCCTGGCAGATTTTCCACCTCGCAACTCAGTCTCCCGTGAGGAGCTCCACAAAGGGAGACAGAGCCCCGTGCCCAGGTCACACAGACCCCAAGCTGCAGGGGGTTTTGGGGCCCTGCGGGGCCGTGCCGGGGTAAATGAGGTGCAGTGATGTGGCAGCGAGGGGCAGCTCCAGCGGCAGTGACAGGGACATCCCCGCAGCCGCCAGCTGGGTGCAATAAAAGGCTCATTAATGGGGATCGTTGGACCTCAATTTCAGAATGCTGGATGAGACCTCCCTGGTAAGTATCATTATTATGGCGCTCTCAATCAAGTCAAGCAGCTTTATGACAAAATCAAAAGTTGTGATCCCAGCAGCAGAGGGGTGGGGGAAGCAGCCTATTTGTTTTGCTGTGGGTTCACAGCGAGGACCCAGTGGCTGCCAGGACACAAGAGTGATGGTCACATTCCCCAGGCAGCTGGGGACAGCTTTAAATGTCATCACAGCCCTCTGCCCTCTGAACCCCAAACCTCTCCGGGCCCACAGTGGGATTATGCAGATACCTCTATGCTGGTCTGTGGCCCAGAAAAAAGGGGGGGGAACCTCATGGAATCATTAAGGTTGGAATAGGTCTCTAAAATCACCGATTCCAACTGTTAACCCAACACTGACAAGTCTGCCACCACATCTCTAAGCACCACATCTACGTCTCTTTTAAATCCCTCCAGGGATGGGGACTCCACCACTTGCCTGGGCAGCCTGTGCCAGGGCCAGACCACCCTTCCTGTGAAGAAATTTTTCCTGCTGTCCAAACTAAACCTCCCCTGGTAATTAATTTCCTCTCCCTTGTTCCTTTTCCTTGGAGAAGAGATCAACTTCCACTTGTCTACAGCCTCCTGCCAGGGAGCTGTCAAAGGGAGAGCGTCCCCTCTGAACCTTGTTTTCTCCCGGCTCCCCCAGCTCCCTCAGCTGCCCCTCAGAGGCCAAACCCAGCCAGACCCACCCAGACGTGAACAGCAACATCCCAGCCATGTGCTGGGAGCACTTCATGCTGCATTTACTCCCTAAAACTTCTTCCAGACACCTTTTCCCATCAAAACCCTTTTCACTGATTTACACTCCCCTGTCTCCATAATCTTCTGCCATTTTCTTGTTCCACGCGTGGCAGTTTTGCTCCACTGAACTCCACAGAGTTCAGATGCCACCAGAGAGAGCCGGTGCAGGAGCCCCCAGTCCCCATCCCAGTCCCAGCCACTCATTCCTTGGCCGAACGTCTGATTTTTCTGCTTCCCCTTGGCATGTAGGCACCTCCAAAAGAGGGAGGAGCAGGATAGGTGACCACCAGGCTGGTGGAGGAGGGTAACTCAGCCGGGCTGGTGCCCTGCTGGGATGGCAAAATCCACCATCCACCACCTCCAGCTCGCGGCTGAGGGCCACCGACACCGCATGGCACACGAGCACTTCTGGATTTGGGAACGTGACTCTCATTCCTGATGTGCATCCCAAACCATGGGTTTCTCAGCTTCCCTGGCAGCACGTCTCAGCTGTCATCTCCACTCGAGGCAGGAAGCTGAGATGTGGGGCTGCAGAGCCGCTGCTGACTGGCAGGGAGGGAAGGAGATCAGAAGATCACTCTCTGAAGAATTAAGATCCTAATCTGCCTTAAGCTGCTCAGCACTGCCACGGGCCCTCCTGAGGCAGCAGCTCCTCTCATCCCATCGGCAAGGACAAGCAGATGAGGCAGAGCAAGGCGGAGCCTGGCATGGGGCTCACAGCCACAAAACAGGGGCTGGCAAAGTAAAGATCAAGCCTCAATTAGACTTTGCCCTTCATTATGTGGTTTGCTGTCGCCTGGGCTCATTAAAAGCCAGCTGCAGGTAGGAGGAAGCATCAGAGGGATTATCCAAACCGCAGCTGTGCGAGGAGATCTGATCTCTCTCAGCAGCAGCAGGCACAAGAGCCAAAGTCTCTTCCTGCTCCTTGGAAAAGCCGCCTATCGTGGAGCTCTGCGGGGACACGGTGATCCTGCTGCCCTTGCAACATCACCTGGGAGCACGAGCAGCCACAGCCTCTTCCCGAATGTGTTTGTTTTCTCTTTTAATGGCATTTGTGGCACCCAGGAGATACCACAGCCCAGAACAAGGCTGAGCCCTGCCTGGGCTTTTGAAAATCCCGAGGCACAGGCACACAAGGAAAAAGTGGGTCTGCCCATGAGCCTCTGGCTGAGCACCCTGAGGCTGACAAAGGTGAGGAATGGGGAAGGTATTTCCATGCTGACCCCAGGGAAAGAGGGAAGCCTTGCAGGGAATCACTGGTGCCACAGGAGGCTGCACTGGGCATCCCTGCCCAATGGACACTGACTGTGTGGGGTTTGTGCTTCCTCCAGGGCACTTCACCCCAACCAGATTCCAGCAGACACCTCACACCCACTCCCTCAGCTGTCCCTGCAGAAATTTGGCGCTGGTCAGGAAAGGAACATCTGTAACCTGGGCCAGGGGGCATGACAAGGGGCAGCTCTGCCTGCCTGCCACATGCTTCTCTCACAGTGAGTGTGCAATTTGGAGGCTCAGAGCTTTAAAACTCCGAGATCGTTTCCTTCACTACTTCTTCCACCTGGGAGCAATCTCCTGCTGCTGCAGCCTGGCTGCTCAGGGGGACCTTTCCAGCCGAGTGCAGCCGTTCCTCCTCCAGCACTGCGAGTTTAGCTCCGTGCCACAGAGCAGTTTGACTGTTCACAACCTCTCGGCGCTGGGATGCTGCTGCAGGGTGCCAGTGGGAAAGGCAGGCTCCCAAAATACACTGAAATCGAAACCACACAGTCCCCGCTGCACAGCGAAGAGGAGGAAGGGAGTCAGTGAACAAATATTTGCCTGGCTACGCTGCTTTCTAGCACAGAGAGTCCGAAGAAGCAAAAGCCCAGCTTTCCAGTAAAACTCAGCCCACTGGTGCTGCCCACACTCTGGGATTGTGGCAGCTTGGTACCTTCCCAGTGTTTGGGCTCATTTTCTACTGAAGAAGCCAACAGAACAAGGAGAAGGAGGTGGTTTCAGAGCACACAAAGCCAAACTGCTGAGTAATAAATCAGCCAACGCCTCCCTTGCTGCTCCAGGACACTGCAAGTTGTGCCAGCTGCTTTTTCTCTCAGCAGTGTTGGCTTTACACCCCCTCCAGAAGTCCCAGGACTGTTCTCACCATGTGCCTCAGGTCACATCTGGATCACAGGGCAGAGGGCTACACTTGCAGACCAGCCAAGATGGGCCCCAAGGTGGTGGTCCCCTGCTGAACACACATTGTCCCCTGGCTCAGGAAAGTAATCCCTCCTGCAGGAGGAACGGTGCAGCCTGATTTCCTCTGCACCATGTCTCACTGCCTGGCATTTTATCCAAGGCAGTTTGCGGTTCAGCCCCATAGCAGGCACTACAGAATCCAGAAGGGAGACAGATGGGAATGTCCTGACCACGGGAGAAGCTTGTGTGACCGTCCTGTTCCAGGCACCAGTCACTGCACTTAGAGAAACCTCAGTCAGGAGTAGATTCTCTGGTGCCCAATATTTCAACATGTGGCTGTATTTTCACTTGGGTTTGAGATGTCCTTCCTTAGGTGGGTGCTCTGATGTGTCACCCTGCCAGAATCCACTCTGCAGCCCTGCTCAGTGGGGTCTTTCACTGCTCAGGTCTTTTCCCTTTACCTGCTCTGCAGCCTTTATGAAATGTGTAGTTAAAATCACTGAGATCTGACTCTTTCAATCACATCCCAGTGGAGCAAAGCCCTGAGCTGAGCAGGGAATAGGGAAGGCTTGACAGGCGCTCTCAGCAGAGCACAAGGAGTGCAATCACCTAAGCCACGCTTCTTTAGGAGCCGGTCTAAAAATAACACAGAAAAGCTGTAGAAATAGGAGCTCTCGTATTTTTTAGGGTGAAACAAGTGTGAAGTTCTGATATGAATCCTTGCTCTTGCTCTCCTGCCGTGCTGACATTCCTCTCCCAGCCATGACCACTCTGCTTTGCCAGGTGCTGGCACCAACCAAGGAAATTCCGACGCCTGTGGCAAACTCCAGCTCAAGGAACAGCTTGTTTTCCACTGCCCAGAGCCTGCAGGTTTAAATATGGCCCCAAGTTTGAGAACAGAACCCCTTGTTTTTCGTGGAAAGCCTCGTCCATCTTAACAAATTCCGCTCCATCCAGGCTGTGTCACAGCGTGGTGCTTCCTACGGCCTGCCCTGCACTGCCCAGGTGCAAAATAAAAATGAGAAAAGGAGCATTGTAAGAGGAAGGCAGCGTCACTGGGCTCTTCCTTCACTTCTTTCACATCCTAGGCAGGGAGATGGAAATATTCCCAAGATTTTGACCTGCCCCAACCCTTAGAAATGTGAGGCTGGTTACAAAAGCAGCGACTCAGTCTGCCCAGGCAGCCATGGCTGATGTAGATGAATCCTTCACAGCAAGAGAGAAGAGCAAAATCCCAGCTCCCTGCCCAGAGCAGCACTCTGGGACAGCTCTGGAAGTCTGCTGACAGCCACCAGCCTCACCTGGGCTGCAGGAGAGGGAAGGAGACAGGCTGGAGGCATTCTGTGCATCATGCCATGATAAACAAGGGGGAAATGATAAATAGGGACAGACTTGCAGAGTCTCGCTCCATAACCAAAGCCCTCGCAGCAGCAATTGCCTCTGCTCTCCTGTCGCAGGGAGCGGGGAGAGGAAAAGAAGCAGCAGGAGTGGGAATGATGCAGGCACACACACCCTGAGCAAGTGCTGCGCTCCGGGCACCCGCTGGCACTGCAGAGCTGGCAGAAGGGCGCTGCAGCCCCAGCCCCAGCCGCCGCTGCAGGACAGCCCGGCGCTTCTCCTGGCAGCAGCAGGAGCCACGGCTGCCTCCGCCCGGCACTGAGATGCTAATTGGGTATAAGAGAAGGGGGGAGGGAGAGAACTGAAGAAAGGAAGGGGGGAAAAAAATACTGAAGCCCCGAGTCAAAGAGAAAACACTGGAATCCAACGCAGGCAGGATGAAACCAGCCCAGTACAACATGGTCCGGTTAAACTCACAGCCCTGTATTATTCCGAGCTCGCATTAAGTAGCTCTGTAGTGTTAGTGCTGTTCTTGAAAGATAACTTCACCTTTGACCCCTTAAGCTCCGAGACACTCCTAAAAGTACCAGCATGTTATTACGAACAGAGGAGCAGTGTTAATGCTGAAATGCTCTATCCCCTTCTCCTCCCTCCTTGTCACCGCCGGATTTTAAAGCACAACGTTATTTAAAAAGGAAATATATGCAGCATCCCCTTCCAGAAGCAATCCCTGCGTGTGGAGAGACCCTCTCGGGTTTGCTCAGCGAGCGCCGAGGGGAGGCTGTCTCCAGCCTTCTCTTGTCACTCCTGGGCATTTCTGTGTCTCCTGTTTCTGCTGTCCCCTCCCCGGGGCAGGACAGGATGCTGGTGGCCCTCGGAGGGCAAGGGCGATGCCGCAGCGAGGACCAAAGGAAGATCACCTTCACACACTTGAAAATAGCCGAACAATTAAAAATGCCTTAAACCCAAAGTGTTCCCAAGCTGCTGAGGCACAGCTGGGGTGAGGTGCTGGTGCTGAAGGAGCCTGTACTTCTCACCCTGCACGGACTGGGCGTGGGCTCCATCCCGGCGTTTCCCAAACGCCAGGAGGAACCTCTCCTCTCCCTTTCCACCCTCTCTCCTTCATCATCATCACCTGCCTCAGTTCTTCCTCCCAGGATCTGCTGTTTTATGTTTGTGTTGCCTTCCTCAGACTGTAAAGTCTTTGGGGGCAGGCTGTAATCTGTGTTTGTCAAGTGCCATGTAAACGGCTGGCTAAATGTGTTTGTTTTCAAGCGCTTATTTGTTTTTCGAAGGGGTAGTTACGGGAAAGTACACAGCGGAATAAGTAATTGGTGCGGAGCTGGGAGAGGATGGGAGAAGCGCTGTGTCCCTGTGGAGAGAGGCAGATGGCACCAGCGTGGTTTCCCTCCTCCGCTCTTTCCCCGACTTCACAGAGCCAGGGAGGGCCGGGGACAACTCCAAAGACACAAAAGATGTGTCAAAGGGCCTTGGACAGGAGCTGAGGATGCCAGGGCAGGTCACCAAGGTGTGCCCCACGCCAGCCTCCCCCCCGGGCTTTATTCCTGCAGGCTCCTCTCTGCAGTGCTCTGAGTCCGTGTGGATTTACACGTCGCGGGCACATATTTTACCGTGTTCTCCTTGACAGCCACAGCCCGTGTCCTTCCCGATGCTGACTCCAGCCCCTCCTGCCTGGCTGGTACAACTAATGAAACTGTAATCGCTTCCTCCGCAGCATCTGCGGGGCTTTGAGGGTGGAACTGAGAGCAGACCATCAGGAAACAGCCTGATTAAAAAGTACTTTGGGGAGGGGGCACTTTGCCTGAGGGTGACAACGTCTCTTACACTTGAAATGAAATATATCCGTGTTGAAGAGTGGGAAAGAAAAGAGAAAAACTTTGGCCCCTGCGGAGGTTCAGAAGCCCTTAGGCTGTTGGCCACTGGATTCATGTACACTGCGCTTTAGTGCTTTAAAAAGTGCCTAAAAAAGCAAGATACCACTACCCGGTGGACTGTAAAATATCGTATCAGCAGCCAGCCATACACAGCGAGGATGTCATACCATGGGGTTAACAGCAGTATCATACGCAAGGTAAAGATGCTTCATTGCATATATTAAAGGCAGCCCCAGCCCTAAATGCACCCTAAAGAAGATGGATCTCCTCGGGAAGCTGAGATCTATTCATCACAATCTGATCCCTAAGTGTCAATTAATCTTACAGCTTGTGTGTTGTTGCCCAGCCCTGACACATCCCTCACTGTCTCTGACTTGCAAGAGTAATGGGAGACAGCGTCTGAGTATATAAAAGATAATTAATAGAAAACATCCTCCCTTTAAAAAACAGCCACCAAACCAACCTTTTAGGATAATACGTCTTTCCACCAGCATCCATTTCCACAGATCCGACCAGCGGCCTCTGTCATTCGGGGAATGTTAATTGCCCCGCGAGAAACTAAGTGTTTTAAAAGGGTGAGAAGGACCCTGCTAAAGTATGCGGCCAACACAAAAGAAGTGGTGATTTTTTTAAACGCTCATTGTTCCCCTCTCAGCACCGAGCCCGTCCCTGGCTCTTGCTCTGACATTTCAGAAAAGCCACAGAGCCCCTGGCGCGGTGAGATGTAATGCAATGAGATAATGTTATTTTACTTCTGACATAACTTGGAGGGAAATAAAGCGTGTGCATGGAGCCTGTTGCTCGCAGGGAGCCATCCCGGGGTCCTGATACAGCAGCAGGGCCAGAGGATGGAACTGGGTTTGCTGTGTGCCACTGATGGGGGCAATGCAGGAAGGGGGCCCCCAGGGCAAGACTGGAGCACGGCAGGAAAAAGGCCCGGGAATGGGGAAAAAAGTATTCATTTCCCGTGTTTGAGAGCGGAGAGGGTCCCCAGGGGAAGGGGTTTAGTGAAAGGTATTTCCTGGTGAACAGTAAGGACTGGGTGGAGCTGGGGTGGCTGGGATTCCTGTATGGGTTTTTCCAAAGCACCCAACGTGGAGTTGGACAGGATTCCCCTGGCTCCAGGAAAAACTGCTGGGAAAGCCAGAGATGGGGTACCTGGATGGGTCAGAGCTCGGCTGAATGTGGATGTGGCTTTGCAGGAACCGATTTCCTGGGAAGAAGGGTGGAGGAGCTGCGTTGCTGCTCAAGGCACTAACCACGAGCATAAACGTCTCTGCTCTGCCCCCACGGGAGCTGCAAAATGTCCAAGTTTGGCAGCATCAGCCCGGGATGGATTCCGTCCCTTCCTCCCAAAACAGATCTGTTTGGGCTGGAATATTGTGGCTGCCTTGCAGCTGGGCCAGGAGCTCGGTCCTGGTGCTGGAGGCTGCAGGGATGGAGCTCCAGCTCTCAGCTGCGTCCTGACATCTGGAAGTCTTCAAATACCAAATCTGGTCAAAATCTCGGCAGAGAGCCCTGGCAGCTGCGGTGGTGTGGGCCATGGAGGATGAGTTAGCAGAAAAGAGCAGCTTTTTTAGTCCCTTTTGTAATGAACTGTAATTCCTGCCTGGGCGGTAGGTCAGCGAGAGTTCCTAAGGGTTTGTCCTTCCTGCTTTGTCTCCCGACACAATAAAACCTTACCATGGAGTCAAGGCTTAAAACCACCTGAAACAAACCCAAGGGGCCCGTGGAAAGACACTTTCCTGGGAATGTCGACCGAGTCCTCTGGGATCCTCTGACCTCTCTTGGCTCTGGCTGGTTTTGCTGAGTGTTCCTGGGGTGCTGATTCCCAAACTTCCACTGGGAGTGACACACATGATCAGAGAGAGATCAGAGCATCCACTGAGCCTGCCAGGACACCCTCCCAGTCCAGCCTTCAAACAAAATTTGAGATTTTTATATCAAAATTTTGCTTAAAATCAACATTTTCCTCTTGCTTAAATACTCGTTTGCTGAGAGTAAGGATTTTAATATCAACAATTTTGACTCTAAATTCTTCTGCTTGCTTCACCTTGGTTTTTGGAACCCACTTCTCAAGTTCCTTTCCACAGTTTTTGGGTAGAGACTAATAAACAAACGAGCCTCTCGCTTTTAGCTCCTGTGAACAGCTTTCCAGACAACACGTACAAAGGAGAGCAAGTGAAGCTCCCCGTTACTGGGACAGCAAAGAAAGGTGCCCCTTTCCTACCCTCACCAACAGGAAAAAACACCCACAGGGACGGTCCCCCAGAGCAAACCACTCCAGCATCACCCTGCCATGAGCAGCAGATCGAGCCCCCCGTTCTCCAAGGATGGGAGATAGAGTTCTAAGTTTGGAAGTGAAGGCAGGAGCTGCCAGGCCCAGTCAGGTTTCATCAGCCTGAAAAAACAGGCTGTGAATCTCCCAATTACAGGTTCCCCTGTAGGATTTTGGCACACCCTAACCCATCCTAACCCTGGAAAGTGCAGGAGGTATAGAAGTGAAACCTAATAAAGCCTAAATATTATCTCCCATATTCCGAGGCTCAGCAAAGGTTTGATTTACATTTCTAGCAAAAGGTTCTTGCGTCTGGAGCAATGGCTTGTACATTGTATTTGTCTAAGATTATAGGTGCTTTATGGCATTTAGTGGATCTTCTAAATATTCTGTAAAGTGCAATCGACAGAACAATTATGGGAGAGGAATAACAGTTTTGAATCAACTCCTCTTGGAAGAAAAAAAATGGGTTTTGCCCTCTGCTGCTGCAAAGGATCTGCAGCTCAGTAATGCTTAACAGCACACATGAAAAGCATACTGTCAAGTTTAAACCCCCTGGCTGGTTCTTCCAAAACCTGGCCTCCTCCTGGCCTCTCTCCTGGGAAAGAGAACAGGGTCTGGAGACTCCAAGTTATGGCAGCACGTTGGAAAAAGGGGCTGTCCTGCAGATGAGAGCAGCAAATCTCACCCTCCTTGTTCATAACCAAATCTGCAGGCTGACACCACAGATGAGACCTCTGGCTACACCCCTGGAAATGATCTCACCCTTCACCTTCACTTGTAGCCTTTCCCTGTTGCTTTTCCAACACAAGCAGCAGGGACAGAGCTTTGGGGCAGCGAAGTGTGAGTCAGTGCCACGCCGAAAGCCCAGCTCTGCCCCCGGCTCCTGGGAGAAGCTCTTTCCTTCTGGAAGGACCATCCCCCTCTCCGGCGTGTCCGGAGCTCTCAGCAGCCTGGGAGCCGAGGGAAGCGGCTGCGTCCCCGAGTGCTGTGCCACTGATTGGGTGCTGGTGCTGGAGGGATGATGCTCGCATCCTATTTTTAGCACAGCCTGCAGCAGGTTCCTGAGCGCAGCCGGCTGCAGGAACAATGCCTGCTGGACAGGGACGGTAAAACCCCGCACTCGACACCGAGGTAAACAGCAGCTGGCTGGCAAAAAACCTTCCTGCCTTTGGGAAGCCTCCCCAAACCTCTGCAGGCAGGCACAAAGGTGTGAGAGCTCACGGGGGTTTAGGAGCTCGCCCGTGCCCAGCTTCCCCTCTCCAAAGCAGCTCACAAATCCTGCTGCCTCCATCCCAGCTCCCTGCGGGCTGACAGGCGGCTCCCTCAGGACCAGCCTGGTGTCAGAGGAGTGCAGAGAACAGGGAGCACAGCACAGACACACCCCAGAGACAAACCCAGCTGCTCTGGTGCCTCCCCAGGATGAGGGGTCAGCACCGCCGGCTCAGGGATCCGTGGAACAGCTCTGCCGTGTGTCCGTGAGGGCAGAGATCTGGCACGGGGGGCTGGAATTGCCAGCAGACCCTGGCTGCCAGCCTGGCCCCAAATCTGTGCTGTGTAGGGCCGAGGTGTCTCCATCCCCACGTGCCAGCCCTGCAGGCAGCAGGAGCCTCTGCCACGTGTCACTTCTCAGAGCCAGAGGGGCTGGATGGTGGATGGGAATGCGACCTTCCCTTGCCATGTCTTCCTTGTTCTGTGAAATACCTGGATTTCTGTGCTTTGCCACTCGTAAAATCTGAAGGTCTGAGCTCCAGTGCTGCTGCAGAGGAGGTGGGAGGCAGCTTGAGGAGCCTTTTGAGGGGACAGAGCAAAGCCAGTCTCATGTGCAGTCCATGGAGAATGAAGGTGGCTCCGGACACTCGGGATTACCTGGCCCATCCCTGCAGCACCGGGCCCTGCTCTGCATGCACCATGGTCGGAAAGCACAGCCACCTCTGGCTGCAGCTCAGTGACCCTGGACTCTCACCTGCCTCCCCCTGGGCACTGTGCAGGTCTCAGCAGACCTTGAATGATGCCCAGAAGGTGCAGATCATCTGCTCTGTGGTGGGCAGGGACCTGGGGGATGACCCCACCCCCCAAGGGCTCTCTGCCCCAGCCCTGGCTCTTTCCCCAGCTGATTTGAGGCATTAAATCCACCTGATGTTTCCTCTCTGGGGGAAGCAGTGGAGGTGCTTGTAAAGGAATCCAAATGGAGTCACAGAAAACAGGAGGAAAATCTCTCTCCAGGCAACTGGAGTGCAAACCTCTTGGAAATGGTCACGTCCGTGTCAGTGGTGTTGGTCCTGCCACAACCTGCCTGAGACAGAAACAAGCTGGGGAGGGTGGAAGCCCCATGGGCAGCTTTTGGGGCATCACTGGGCCAGAAATGTACCCTCTGAAAACCTTTCCCACCATCAGAGCCACATACATGGGGACCCCCAACAGCTGCAGCTCTACAGCCCCACTGGGGACGGCTGCACCCGGGAGAGGACATCTGTCCATGGCCTGAAGCTGGAGAGGAAGTGCTTCACCATCACTCCCAGCCAAACAAAATCCCAAGTGGACCTTTCTAACAGTCTGAAGTTGGGAAACGTTCCTTTGTTTTACAGGGTCATGCTTTGTTCTGAGTTTCTCCATCTTCCCAGTTGGTCTCCAGGCTCCCTGGTTTCAGGCCAGGTCTGTCCAGTTTTCCAAGGCACACATGGACTGGGCGGTGAGTTTGAGCCAGGGGAGAGCTAACGAATCATTGTCTGCCGGCATCGTGCAGTGTGAAGGGCCAAGCAGTGACGTGGCTGGGTCCCAGCCTGCTGGCCCTCACCCAGCAGCCCCAGCAGGAGCAGCTCTGGTGGCATCCCATGGACACCTGTCCGGAGGCACCAGGGCCAGCTGGAGCAGGGAGATTTTCGAGGGACCAGCAGCAGCTGTGGGGTGTCCTGCAGAGCTCTGCTCAGCTGTGTCCTTCACCAGCACCAAAGGGAACACTTTTCCTTCAGTATCAGCAGCAGGGATGCTGATCCCACTCCAGAGGAGCGGTGAGCGCAGTGACACCATGGGTTGGCCATATAAACCCTCACCAAGCCCTGGGGGAAGCAGAACACTCTGGTTCACTCTCCTGACCTTACACACAAGCCTCGAGGCACCCCGGTCCATGTCCTCTCAGTGCAGAAGTGGTCAGAGAGTGGGGAACAGATCCCGGGACTGAGTTCCTGTGGGGTTGTCATGTCTGGGCTGACACAAAGGACACGTTGCTGTTTCCTCTCCTGCTCCCTTCCAGACAGCAGCTGGGATGGTAAGAGCAGCTTGAGTTTAGAGAGTAAACACTACTGTGAAAATGGCCCCCAAATGCCCCAAGGATTATTCAGTTATCCAATTCACTGTGGGATCTTGCTGCCCGGAGGTCTCCCCTCTGACACAGAGGATCCCCAAGGCGTGAGCATGCACCTGGAGAAGCTCTGCTGGGGGCTGGAGATGAGCAGGGCTCTGTCCAACCCCTGTGCAGTCGGGCTTCAGCCTTCCTCTGAGGTGCACCCACGGAAAGCAGGCTCCAGCTGTGCACTGGGGAGCTCACCCCTGCCAGGACACCAAGCCCACATGAGTCATAACCACAGACACACAGAAAGCAATAATATTTTACCACCTAATCCCATTTAGCTCGTGGCTCACCTTTTGTTCTGCCCTTCTCCCACAGTAGGAAATCCTGCGTATCCTGTGAGTAGTTTGGGCAATCAGTGGTTTCTGGTGATGCCGGGAGCAGGGAGATGTGAGCACCTGGTCAGTTTAATGACATTTAAACCAATGTAAATAGCAAACACCTCCTCTTGAGTCAGGGATTAACTCCAGACTCCTCTGCTTTAATGATAAATATTTTGACTTAATGAGAACAAACTAATGCCCTTTTTTGAGTTAGCACTTCTATATTAGGGACACAATGCTTGCGTCTGGCAGTGGCCAGAGGATAAAGTTTAGAGACATGAATCTGCCTGTTCCTCTTATTAATTCAATTCAAATGGATGAAAAAAACAACCTCCAATAGTTTAGACCACAACAGAGATGCATATTAATGTAAAGACCTAAGAGTCCCAGTAAATTTGAGGTTGTACTGGGCCAGGGGTTGGACTCAATGATCCTTGTGGGTCCCTTCCAACTCAGGATATTCTACAATTCTAGGAAAATCCACCTGTGAGATACAGTAGATTCTCAAGTGTTTGGATATTTTCCACTGAGATGTTTTGCAGCTCAAGCAGAAGCTGTGAGCTTGGCAGAGGAGTTAATGGATGGCGTCCTTGGGGGTAAGGTCTGAGTCAGGTGAGTGAGTCCAGACCATGCAACAACCTATATGGATTATAGCCTGTTCACACATTTACTGCACCCAGAATTGGGCAGAAATCCCCGAGGATGAGCAATAACTGAGCTCATCTCCCACTGCATTCCACTAAGCCCTGGCACAAAGCTGCTCAAGGAAAAGGCTCTGCTCTACTGCACCAAGGGCAGAAGAGGGATGTTTTAGCAGTAAACCAGAAATTTAAGAAGCAGGATAATTTTTTTTTTAAAGGAAAATATAGAAGTGAAAATCTAGCAGGTTGTGTCACCCATTGCTGGTGACATTTCTGAGTGAGGGTAAAACCAGGGGAAAGCACCAATGGAAGGAGAACTCAGCATCTCCTGGGAAGCCCCACAAAACACAGCACTGAAGTGGAAACAGAGCCAAGACATGAAATACTCACTGAATTCCCAGCTTGTCAGGCTTCCAGCATATCCCCTTCCAAACAGATTAGAAGATCTTACCACATCAATTTAAAATCTGTCAGACCTTTCTCCCCTCTCTGGCACAGCCAGGTTTGTCACAGCATTTGGGACACCAGCACCACCAGAATTTCCACAGGACCCCACCATGTCAAAATCACCGTGGACTGCTGTGTCCTAGGATATTTATGCAAACCAGGAGGCACGGCAGGATTTCACAGCAGGAGGACAAATTCATTTTGTAAAAGGTATTTATATAGTTCAATAGGTGTGTGCAGTGCTTTAGAGGTATAAAACATGTGATCCCTGCCCTGAGGGGCTTATAATCTAATAACATATACTAGGTAAATTAAAACATACATCACGATGGCGATGAATGCCCAGCCCAGCCAAGACGGGAGGGCATTTGAGCCATCTGACAAGGCAGAACTCAATTTTCATTTTAGATTTGTAGTTTGCCTTTAAACAGCCGGCGTTCCCTAACCCCCAAGCGAGGGAGAAATTTATCAGCATTACATCTGGGGGGAGGGAGTGCTTCAGCACAGGATCATTTATTAATTGTTATTTATTATCTGTTAAACAAGGACAGTGTGTGCAGCAATAGCATTCCTTTTTCTGGATTAATTGTTGCCGTGTAATTCCTAGGTTTTATATTTTTAGCCTCCCTGTTCTAGCCTAACCCACTGAAAAGGGGGGAAAATGGAACAGG
Source organism: Dryoscopus gambensis (assembly GCA_013389985.1). Lineage (NCBI taxonomy): Eukaryota > Metazoa > Chordata > Aves > Passeriformes > Malaconotidae > Dryoscopus > Dryoscopus gambensis. The sequence continues at coordinate 373,095 of WEIT01010404.1, read as the reverse complement.
CACTCACACAATTAATGTAATGAGAGTAATTAATTTGAAAATAATACCCAGGGGGTGGGAGGGTTAAGGCTTTCTTTTTAAAGAAATAAAAGTCGAACCAAAGCTCCCACGTCCCTCAGGACTCGGTGCTACACTGGCTGCACTCGTTATGTTCGCATTTGAATACTCATTCGAGCACATTTCTCATGCTGTTATTTCACCACTTCCTCGGCCTTGCATAATAGATGCAGTCATTGCCACTAAAGAGCCGGCGTTTACCCACAGAGGTGAGGAAGGAGACCAGAAAGCAGGCAGGGGGCACAAATAAAGCTCTCCACACCAGCTCTCTCCTTGGGGCTCGCTCACCCCCCGCAAGGGGAAAATAAATGAAATCAGAACCAAGGCGCCAAAACATTGAGCAATCAGCATCTGGGGTCCCTTTTCTGCAGGCAGGTGGATGGGGCTCGGTGGTCTCCATCCCTCCTCTTCCTTCTGCACACTGCCCCAGCAGCCCTGCAGCTGCCAGGACCTGCCTAACTCGCTCAGGGATGTGTTTGATTCCATTTTATTTGGCCATTTCTTGCTCTAAAGTCGGGAAACCACAACTCGGAGGTAGCTGTGGACATGGCACTGACAATGCCCAAGGGGCTCCACCATCCCAAGACCTACAAGGAGGTGTCGCATGGTGGTGAAAACATGGAGAAAACCTCACAACACATCTTTCTGCTCCCTGCAGAGCCATAGAGCCTTGCTGGGATGCTGTACCCATCCTAAAGAAGCTGAGAGAGGCTTTTGTTTCTTGTGCACCTGCAACAGGTAGCAGCCAGATACACGGGAGAGGCGGAAACATGGATTGGGTGACGGTGACAAGAAATTACACCATGCTGGTGGCACCATCCCTGGGTGCTTCTCAGCACTCACCACAAACCCCGGGTGAGCTCTGAGGTGGTGCCTTCAGCCAGGGCCTCCCAAACGAACCCTCAGCTCACTGCTGGAATGGCCAAAAAGCTCTGGTTCGTAGTTTTCTACTGCCACACATTTGCAGAGGGACATTCAGGATCGAAACCCTTCACTTGACATTTCCGACAGGTTTTCAGAAATAAAGAGGAGCAGGTCTGGTGCCTGTCTGTGCATTGCTGCGCCCTCCACAAAGTACCATGAGCAAAGAAGGACAAAACCCGGCAGGACAAAGAGTAACTCCCCGGAAACCAGAAATGCAAACTTTTCAGAAGTCATCTGAACCTCCAAGTCATTCAAGTTTTTCTTGAAACTTAAAGTTTGGCAAAGATACAGTTTTTGGTCCCAATCATGACAAAACACAGTCTCACCCAAACCAGACCTGGTTTTAACTAATATTTGAAATCATTATTTCATGATTGTGCACTGGGTTATGTCAAATAATAAAGCAAAAGCCCCTGAAGGCTTTGCTGGATGTGAGCACTTCCACAGCAAAAGAAACGCATTTTCAGGGAATCTACAGTAATCGCATCGGTTACGCCGGCTGGGTAGGATGGAGAAGGATTTCTATCTTCATTTGGAGCAGCTTGGGGAGGACAGTCCTGGGGGTGTGTGGACCTGGAAGGGTCTCCAAGGAGCTGCGTCTCCTTCAGTTTGTATCTTGATGACTGAGCAAAGAATTACGGTAGCCTGGATGATGTTCCAAAATGGAAATTTCAGCTTTCTTGCCACCTCCACCAGAGATTTCATGTGGGGTTTCCAGCAAGCTGCTGGATCACATTGCGTCTGACTTTTCAGTTGCTAGAATATTGGCATTTCTCTGAATTAGAGGGGAAGGGAATGAATAGAACATGATGGGGGAATAAAAGTTTCCAAACGGAAGAAGAAGGAACATCCCAGGACTTTATGAAGTCAGCAGCAAACCCCAACTCCCACACGACTCAGGAACGTGTGCATTGTGTGATGCAGAACCACAGTGGTTTGGCCAATGGGTGTTTGCTTTTTGTTAACTTAATTCCACAGAAAATTGCAAGGGCTGCCACAGCCCCTGTCCTCACCATCACATCAGGGAAGGGCGAAGGGCAACACTCTGGTTTTTAATAAAAACCTCTTCAAGTGAAGTTAAAATCACAACATTGCAGCAGGAGGGAGAAACAAGCAGCTGAGGAGGCTGCTCATGCCCCTCAGTCCCTGCCCTGGGTGGGATACGCACTGCAGGAGGGCAGTTGGGCCTCTGCTACCTCCGTTTGGGGGGGCAGAAACATCCACGGGCGCCCCTCTGCCCTTCCCCGTGGCTGGGGATAGCCGTGGGCACCGGGAGGACCCCTCATCCCGATGTTTTGCAGGGGCAAAGGCGGAGCAGGCAAAGGATGCTGCGTGGATCCCCATCGGGGTGGGGACACGCCGCTTTTGCACAGGGAGGCGAGGCAGGGCCGTTCCACCATCCCTTTCTTTAGCAGCTCGGTGCTGCGTTTTGTTCGGGGGTTGAACTTTTTTTTTTTTTCCCTCTTTCTTTCTTTTTTTTTCCTTTTTATTTTTTTATTTTTTTCCCTCCGGTGTTCGTTAGCAGAAGTGACATTTCTGCGGACGGGCAGGCGATGACGGCAGCTAATGGCTCCCGGGCCCTCTCTCCGGTTTCCTTAGCAACTGCGGGAAGGGAAAACAGAACCTGTCAGATGGAAAATGTCAATTATAGCGGATGCGGAGGGGAGAGATGCTGCGAGCANCCCGGCCGGCAGCAGGAGAGTGCCAATGCTCGGCAGCAGACGGGGGCTGTCGGCTGAGGGGCTGAGGGCTGTGGGATGCGGGGATGCAGGGCTGCAGGGCTGCGGGATGCAGAATGCGGGGCTGCACTGCTTCACCCCCACTTTTTGTCACACACAGCCCATCCCCGTGGCCTAGTGGCTGAGTGACCCCCCCCAGCCGGAGCAGAGCTCCCTGAGGTAGACAGGAAAGCAGGGGGAAGGACATAAATCAGATCAACTAATAAATAAATAAGAGGGAGGAATACATAAAGGTGCAGGCGAGCTACACCCGCATTCCGCCCGTGGAATCCTCACCCTCTCGGTGGATGCGGCGTGGATCAGTGCTGAAGGAGAAGTCATCTGCTAAAACGACGGGGAAGGAGCCGCTGACGCAGTGTTAATATTAATCAAAGCGCGTCGTCCCCTGCGCTGCCAGCGAGACAAAAGCAGGCGGTGCCGGCAGCCCGGGGTGGGCAGTGCTGCCCGGGCGGGGATGCCCGGCCTGGGGAAGGGGCTGCAAGAGGGATGTGGGTGCCCAGGCCTGCACACCCACCCTGCTGCTGTTGGCCCAGCCCGGCTGGCACTGGGCGCGGGGACGTGGCACGATGCTGCGCCGCCAGCCAAAACGGCGGCGGGAGGCTGGAAGGAGGCTGAGGTTGAAATCCGGGCTTCTCTCTGCAGTGAAGACCGGGGTGGCACAAAGTCAGCCCAGCCCTATCCTTGCAGCATCACCGGCAGAGCTGGGAGCGTGAGTCTCAGCACATCCTTCTGCCTCAGGCACCTCCCAGCACTGTTTGGGTGCTTTTTCTTAACGCAGCTTCCCATCTCCACCTTGACGACTACTCCAAAACGCACTCGGTTTTAAAACTAAAAGGGAAAAAGCCAAAGCAGCAGCGACCCCAGCGTCTCTGTGGGATGCCTGGCGCTGCCAGCCAGCCCTTTGCACACCAGCAGCTCCTGCTGCAGCACTAAGTGCACCCTAAGGACACCGGGGTTGTTGTTCGGTCACCTTGCGCTGACACCTCCCTGCCCGTTCAAAGCCTTCTTAGCAGGGAGAGTGCTAAATCAGCCTTTACTCTCTTCACTTAACCACTATCCAGGCCTCCTTGTCATGCTGTGACATGGGGGATTCGGACTTTCCTTGTCTTGACTGACATTGATATCCTGCCGGGAGGGAGCCAGCCGGCGGCTCCTGCACCGTGAATGCTAAAGCAAGTGGAATAAAAGAGGAGAACAGCTACCTTGGGAGAGTGGTCACCTGCAGCTGCCTGAAAGAATGAGTTTTATTCTGTTTTATTCTGTATTTTTTTTGTTGTTTACTTGAATGGATCAGGAAGCCTATGGCTCAGGAGAGATGCTTTCTCTTGCCTTGATAAACAAATGCCTCACCTTGCTGGTCACTTAGCCCGCTCCATTTCCGAGATCTCCCTTTATCAGACAGCACTTGCCCATCTCTGCAAAGCTCTGCAACATTCTGAGGTGAAAGGAAATACAGACCCTGCTTAGTTTTTCTCATCCCTTCCCCTAAGTTACCTCTCTGAATGGGAAAAGCAGCAAATGTGAGGCACAAACCAGAGGTACCCTGAGCTGGTGTTCTGGTGAGTCTCATCCTAATTCTGGAACCCAAAAACCCATCTGGACCCTGGTTTGCAGAGCTGGCCCTCTTATCCTCCAAAGACCTGGCACCAAGGTCCATCATCTCCCTTCTCTGTCTTGGCCCAAAACCATTTCAGAGCAGATAATTTTTTAATGCTCAGCATGTCAAGGCGGTTTCACCTCTCTGTTCCCTCTGTTCCTGTCTGTTTCCTGCTCTTTCTAAGTGTTTAATTGCAACAACAGCCTTCTGTAGGCTGAAAGAATCACCCCACAAGAGCTGTCCAACTGAGGAGAGGGAGAATCTTTGCTGGAGCCAGGACAGCTCCAGGAACTGTCACTCAGGTTCACTTCTCCTGCGCTTTCCCTTCTCACGCTCACGGGTTATTTTTACATTTTGTCTTATGTAACCAGGTCAGGGTCTGCTGTGGTTTCCACTTCGTCTGAAGCCAAGGGGAAAAAACCCACAATGAATTCAAGTAATGGACTTCCAACTGATTGCTTTTCAAAGTGTCACCCCGGGTCTTTGCCATGGCACCTGGGTGGGAATAGCTCCAGCTTCTGGGGAGCCCTGGGGAATAACCAGCATAGTGTGAGCAGGGCAGCACAAAAACTCCACACTGGATCCAAGACAGCTTTAACCAGTGTCTAGTTACACCATTCCTGTCTGTGCTGGGTTTCTGTCCCTTTTCTGTGCCTTCCCCAAAATCATCCACAAACCAAAGCTCCCTGGGCGTGTTACAACCACAGTTCTACTGAACCCCTCAGTCCCGCAGGGCACTGGGCCCTGCTGCGTGTGTGCCCAGCACCCCTCCTGCTCATCCCAGCACAGGATGCAGGGATGGAAATGCCATCCCGCGTGCTCCATATGGGAGCAGGGCTCAGAGCACAGGACGAGGGCATGTTTGCACCTCAGGGAGATTTCTCAGCCTGGCAAACCGCGCCACAGCTTCCCACAACAGCATTTCCAGAAGACTTTGTCTGAAAAACTTGGTGCTGTCAATAAATCTTAAAGCAGCAACACTCATCCCATCCATCCATCCATCCATCCATCCATCCATCCATCCACCATCCACCTTCTCCCTCTCATTTCACACACCTCCCTGAGCCGGTGTGGGACCCCTGGTGCTGCAGGGCTGTAAATATCAATTGTTCTAACCCCGTTAGAGCCTAATAGGCTCAGCAATATCTACTGAGGAAAGGGCCTGACCCCGCTCGTCAGCAGTCATGACATGGAACAGCTATAGCATGTTCAGGGTATGCAAAAGGCTTAAATGCACATTTAATGGTTGTCAGGCAGCAGTTCCTATTAATATAAAGACAGTCACATCCCAGGGCTATGGAAAAAGAGCTGAAAAGCATGGGAGAAAAATGAATTTATTTCAATGGATGTTCACGTGATCAAGAAACGACTCAAACAGCTAAAGCTGCTCTGCTCCTGACATGCTGAGAGATTGAAACTTGGATAATTAGTACAAAAGTTTCCCCGCCCATGTGACTCAGATCTTCAATTATTGACATTTGAGTTCATTATCATTTATGCACTTTCTGTATTTGTGTTTTGCCCAGGAAAAAGCAACGCAGCTCAGGCAGATAATTTGTTGTTGCTTTGCATATCTGCTTTCCAGCATTAAATTTTTATATCTTCTCCATCAAAACCAACTGAACTACCAGCCCTCTCAGCACCCTAATACCGTAATACAAATAACTGCAACCTCCTCCCACGAAAGATATTCCCTCACTATGTCCATAACTGCACCTTCCCATAAACTTAAAATTCATAAGCTGAAAATATTTACCACAATTTCAAGACTTGGGTAGAAATCTCCTTCATTCCATTGTGTAAAACATAGATTTTAGGCAAAGCCACAGCTGACATAATTTTTTAGCACTAAACTGCTTTGTCCAGGAGTGGCAGTTCATCCTCTCACCTATCATGGTTAGGACAGACCTTTTGTAAAGCTTTGTAATGCCCCAATTTGCCTCTCCTTGAAGGCTGTATAATGTTACTAATCTCAAAATTGATAAATTACGTACACGAAGGAAGAACAAAATCCTTTGCACCAACACAAGAAATTATTTCCATGTTACACGGAGTTTCCTTTCCCCCCCCTTTCTTTTTCTTTTGTGTTGTCATCGTCATTTGAACAACCTTCCCAAGACTTGAAAAGGTCAGTGCCCTCGTATTTGGGACACAGGATTAGAGGTGACGAGCTGTGTTGAAAGACATAATTGAGCCTGGGCAGCTCGGGAGACTTCAGCCTGCCCGGGGTTCGGGCAGCCCTGGCCCTTTGAAGGATCTAAAAGGTGTTCGTGGAGAGAATGATGCTGGAATTTCAAAAAGCTGCAGGCGAGCTCCAAAGGTAATTAATAATAATAATTGGTCTCAAGGCCCCGGATAGTGGCTCTGTGTGCAGTCCTCAGTGCTGGCACTTTTCCTTTGTCCTGCCAAGGATCCTGCTCAGCTGCTGTGCTCGGGAGGCTGCAGGGAGAGAACAGGCAGGGACAGGAGGGACAGGCAGGGACAGGAGGGACAGGCAGGGATGGGAAGGGACAGGAGGGACAGGCAGGGACAGGAGGGACAGGCAGGGATGGGAGGGACAGGCAGGGATGGGAAGGGACAGGAGGGACAGG